>JAOTOM010004287.1:80000-257946 GCA_034440615.1 Ashinkailepas kermadecensis | reverse complement strand
ACATCCACCTGATGGCACACCATGCTCATGAACTGGTGTCACGTGTTGGGTGTCTGAATCTTTTCACGCAACAGCATGTATAAAAACTAAATCATAATACCACGGCCACTTACTTCAGCTGCACAAACTTCAAGGATGGTGTTCATCAGGTCATGCGACAGCATGGCAGGCGTGTACTGTATAACCTAGAAAACATTCAAACGTGAGTACCGCGACCACTCAGTGCCGTGTACCGAAATTGCTGAGTTCAGGTGCAGCAAATGGTCGGTGGAAAAGTTCCTCAAGCCAGTGAGCTTTGTGAGCAGTGGGTAGTGCTGTATTGCGTGACTGTATATAAATTGTGATGCAGGATGTGTGGTTCAGATAAATACATTGTAGCCAGTGGTTGTTGTTTTTCGCGGTGGTAACTACTTGGCGACACACTGCGTAAGCGTCATGTATTGTGTTGTTTAAATCCAGAGTAAGTGTGGTATTGCCTGGTGAAATTAGTTATCTTTCCACGGCTCTCAGCAAAACAATGCAATCGTGTTGACTAAGCTGGACGAGGCCGACGAAGCTTCATCTTCTGAAACCCCCGGTACACGTAGAAACATGGTCATGTCCCAAACATTTTTGCTTCGTTTTCTTGCTGCAGAGAGCGTTGTGTCCACAAAAGAGCCAAAGGTACATAGTTGTATGCACATACCACTATTAGATAGACAAATATATATATTATTACCCGGAACGTTGAGTTTTTGAATGATTTATCTAGCTTTCGAGCAAATAGCGGGTTTGTGTCGACCAACACGATACAAACAGGTAGCCTCGGTCTTGTAATGCCCAAGTCCGCATCTAGTTTTGATCATATTCCAAAGATATTGGTACTGTTAGAGAGCCGAATGGCTGCACCATTGCATGACAGGATGTTTTTTCTTCTGTGACTTCAACTTCTGATAAAATAATGGGTTTGTGTTCACAAGTACGACAAGAACATGATAAGCTTTTACGTTGTAGCACCGGAGTTCGCAACAGATTTGACCGTATCTCGAATATATTACTACTGTTAGATAGACAAATAGATATATTAATACCAGGTATGGAGAGTTTTTGAACTATGTCTCTAACTTACGAGCAAATATATTGTTTGTGTCAACCAACGTGATAAAGACTGAGTATCCTCGGTTTTGTAATGCCCAAGTCCGCATCTAATTTTGACAATATCCCAACGACATTGGCACTGTTAGAGAGCCAAATACCTGTACCATTGCATGGCATGATGGTTTTTTCTCCTGTGGCTTTAACTTCTGAGAAGTAATGGATTTGTGTTCACAAGTACGACACGAACTTGATAAACATTCATTTTGTGATGCCCAAGTCCGCATCTGATTTTGACCATAGCCAGAAGATGCTAGCACTGCTAGATAGCCAAATAGGTATACTATTCCCCAGTACCATGGAATTTGTAAAATTATGTCTTAACTTTCGAGCAAATAACGGGTTTATGTGAACAAACACGCAAAGCCAGGCTACGGTCCGAATTTGTAATGCCCAAGTCCGCATCTAATTTTGATCGTATCACGATGTTTGTGATACTGGAAGATGGCTAAGTAACTGTATTATTACTCAATGCCATGGTTTTTCTTTAATTTCCACTATCTGAGCTCACAGGCAAGCATTTCATAAAGAGACAATCGCAACAAGCTCCCATAGTGGTAGTTACAAAACCTGCCACTGGTGGCGCTAGTTGACCCGCTGGCCGCCGTCGACTCCTATCGATGTTCCCATATTTCCGCATAGCTTAAACATGGGGAATACCAGAAGCATGATGTGGTCCAGACTTGTGCTCGACTCGAGTTGAATCGAGAATCGAGTCATGAATCAATCATTTCTGGATGAGTCGCGAGTTGAATCGATTCTTTTTCCAAAAATATATCTTGAGTTGTGAGTTGAATCAGATCTTTCCTTTTTATAAATGAGTTGAATCATGAGTCAATCATTCAATCACAATGTGTCAGTTGAGTCTTGTGACTCGAATGCAAGCTATGCACAAATTATATAAAGCATGTATCTTTGTGAATAGTATGACATGACACAAAGTATTGAGTAAAAACACAGCACAATATTCATGTCTAGCATTACAATTGTCAACTTGTCAGCTGCCAGTGGGTAAGGAATGAGGGGTTATATAGTTGTTTGCCAAAAAGAAATGACAATAACTACAAATAAATATTAATGTTAAGCTTGGTATTCACAATCAGTATCATGCATGAGTCAATCCTAGTGCCAGGAACACAACACAGAAATGGGTTGTGATTGTGAAAACCAAGCTTGTCAGGCCACATCTGGAATATTGTGTCCAAGCTTGGTCCCCTAGTTATGAAAAAGATTGTTGGCTTTTAGAGAGAGTACAAAAGAGGGCAACAAAAATGGTGAATGGTATGGGCAACCTGGCATATGAGGAAAGATTGAAGAAATTGAATGTTTTCACTTAGATATAGAAGGCTGAGAGGAGATCTCATCGAGGTCTTTAAATTTGTTAATGGTCAGGAACAGGGTTATCTCAGGGAACTGTTTGAATTTAACAGAAATGATGCAATTAGAGGTCATCAGGGGCGTCGATTTGTATCCTTTTGTGGGGGCCATGGCCCCCCAATGTTGATTTGGCCCCCCCAATAATCTGCGCCATTTTTATGCTGATAAAAAGCTAAATAAAAAAAGAAGAAGAAACACACCATGTTAGGCACATAGAAAACTGATGATTGATGTTAACCAGCACATTTTGTACTGAAAAGAAACAGATTTTGATTAGATAGTAGACTGACTCCACCTATTGCTACAAAATTCAAAATTGTGTGAAAAAACAAAATAGCTGGATTTCCCTCCACTGTGGAAGGAAAACCCACAGCATAAAATGCTGAAATTCAGTGATCATGCATTTTCGGTGATGATGCACAAGATTAGGATAGTCTTTCTTCACCAACAGGGTAGTAAAACACTGGAACCAGCTGCCAGAAACCATTGTCAGTAGCAACACACTGAACATCTTTAAAAACAGCATAGACAATCATTATACGAATAGGAGGCTTGTTTTTTGGTATTCCAGGGAGAGTTGATTGACACATTTGGTGGACAACTGGTTCAGTGTACAGAGTGCAACCAAGAAGGGCCCTTGTGGCTCATAGTTGCACTGATCTTTTATGTCTTTATGTCTGTATTTTAAACCAGATTGTGTGAAAAAAAATATGTTAAGCCACAAAACAACAATTGCATTGTCATACTGATGTTCGTACACACCACCAATGGCAAAACCACATGCATATTGAGCTTGAACAGGATTATTTCCTTCTTAATTTCCAGTAATTGTCAAACTTGCATTGTCCAGTGAACAGCAATCACAGTTATCATTTAGATTGTGGATAGGCAAACTAGAATTATCTTCAGCAGCCCACCCATCACACTATCAGCTTCATATTTACCTAGGTACCTACCTACATGCCCTACATTCCTAAAGAAAGCAAAAAGAAAGCTGTAGCCCACATGACTTCTAAAGCAAGCCTTACAGTCATACAAGACCAATGCTATACAAGAAATGGCCTTTACAAGACCAATGTCTGGCAGCACGCATTATTAAACGCAGCAAAATACCATTATTTTAAAAGGTACACCAAAGTTCGCCTTCAAGCCTGGGTGACGTCATAGCTTTTTCATCATATATTTCAGAAATCTGCAGCATCAGGCATGTTTCAATTTCGCTGCGCATGTGACGTGGCATATTTCGTGGACTGCAGCCACGGAACGTTCTGTGAAATTTCGCGCCGGATTACTTACGTGAGCAATTTGTGTCGCTGTTCACAAACCTTCCTACTAATTCGTATGATTAGCATTCATTGCATGCTGTTACAATAAAGCAATGTGGTTGAATCACTTGTTGGCAACACCAGTAATTATACAAAGCTCCGAACTATGATCTTATTGTTATTGGCCACTGATGCCTAATTTAATGCTCATGGTGTCAACAATAAAAAGGATAAAATGCGAAACTATTCTGAGATGGCTCGTGTTCTAGGTAGATGAATGTCAGACATGTCGAGGGCAGGCTATGACAGGCATGTCAAGGGCAGGGATGAAATTTGCATTGGTCATTGCACAGTGAACATGCCGACAGCGGACCGACGTCGTTCCGCTATCTGGACGCCAGTGGCCCGCTGTCGGCTGAGGAGTGGAATGTCCGCCAAGCCGATATGCAGCCGAAACCCAGCCAACGTGGGACCGCTGCCAGGCTGCTGTCAGGACGCTTGGGGCCCGCTGTCGGCTGGGTAGTGCGATGTCTGACAACGGCCCGACGTCAGCCGGCCGCTATTGGTATACCGAATTCAACCCGACATATGTTGATATTCCAGATCAGTATGCCGATGTCGGGCCGAGAGCGGTCCGATGTCGGCATACCGTTTACGAGATGTCGAGCTCGCCCCGACACGTGCGGACAGCGGGTCAACACCGGCAAGTTTACTGGGTGGAGATGCAAATAATCGGAAAAAGAAGTTTCTGAAGGTAGTGTCTAGCTTACTCCTGTTTCACCTCAACAGTTGAGAATTTGACCACACTGCAACGGAAAACCCTCGCCGGTGGGAACATGGCATTTATTAGTGACATCTTCGCACAATCTAGCCCAATCGTAATCCACTCTACAACTTTACTTGCGAATTTGCAACGTCTTCCTTGGCCCGCACATCACTTCCAATGTGCGTCGCCATCTTGGAAGAAACCGCACAGAACGGGGCTGGACAGCTTTTTCAGTCCGCGCGTTCCCCGGGGAATCCACGAAATCTGGCCGCGGAATTCGTGCGGAATGGACAAAGAACGACAGATGACGTCAGAGTCCACGGAATTCCTGGACGGACCGTGACAAAGAACGCGGCCCAAATCTCGTCCCGTTCTTTCCAGT
The DNA here is from genome assembly GCA_034440615.1 of Ashinkailepas kermadecensis. Taxonomy (NCBI): domain Eukaryota; kingdom Metazoa; phylum Arthropoda; class Thecostraca; family Neolepadidae; genus Ashinkailepas; species Ashinkailepas kermadecensis. Next base: position 253,022 of record JAOTOM010004287.1, on the reverse strand, counting down.
GAACATTTGTTCCGACGCATTTTATTCTCATGCACAAGGTTGGATTTGTGCATTGCAATCGGGCATGTGGAGAGGATTATTTTGTAGTCATCCGATATGGATATGTTTGTTTTTAAACCTTATGCATCGTACCTCAATTTGCACCAATTTCAATGAATTTTAAGCACTTTTACTTGATCACAGCAGCTCAATGTTAAACAGTTAACAACTTAGGAAATTCAACCTCCAGATTAGAAAACAAGAAGTAATTTTCTGGAGAGGATAATGTTCAGGATTCCAAAAATCCGGGAGCAACCTATTTTTTCCAAACATGTGCCTACCTACCTACATTGACATACAGCAGTTGTTGAAAACAGCTTTTTCTAGGCCAGCTAGACCCAGGGCATGATGCATTCTTCCTTGATTAATCTTTCATGGATTATTGATGACACATGCATAATTGAACACTTATGTACAATTATGTACAATTATGTACATGTACTATAGCATTGTGAGCTAGGAATAACTTCCTGATACTTTCCATGAGCTGCAGTCTGATTTCCCGTAGTATGAATTCAGCATCTAGATAGAATGCTGGAATGGAACACATCTCTGTTTCAGGTGTCATGCCTTACTGTGCAGTACCAGATGACAGAAGTGGAAGTGGGTAGGCAACTTAAATAAAGAAGAAATATGGTTACACCATTTTCATCAGGATTCTGCCTAAGCAAAATATCTTGGCTCACAATAAAACATATAGCTAAGTTGTCAAAGGTAGGGGAACCAAGAGTATGCTCCAAACATTTAAAAGAAATTGATAAGAGAAGAAACCTGAAGCAAGAACTGTTTAAACTTGCCTCTTTGCAGAGAAGCAACTGTCTGCTACCATCAGCTATTCCCACTATCGTATTAACACCAGCCAAAACCCAGGGTAATCCTGAAACTTTCTGTATTATTGCTGTTTACATCATTTGCAAGATTGCATTGTTGTGTTTTGCCAGCTTTGTTTGCATATTCACAATGTTTTTCCTCCACCAAATAAAAAGATGGATAGGCCTGGTTAGTTTACGTCCTTTTATTTCAAGATTTTGATACTTTTATCCGATAAACTAGATTAGGCTAGCTAATTTTATGTTGGGTTACCTTGCAATTTCTAAAGCTTTAAATAACTAGTTATTGTTTATGACCCAATTGAAAGCCCTTCTTTTTGGCTGTGGCAATATTTTGCTTTTCAACGAAGATTAAGCATATGCAATGGAGATGAGTGGTTACACTGTCTTGTGGTTACACTATCTTCTTGTCATGTTAATAAGCATGCATTCAAACATCTCTATGAAAACCTTGTTTGTGATCTCAACTTGAAGTCTACCGAATGTTGTGCTTGTTGATCGAAAATATGTTCTTAGTGCATAGAAATAACAATCATGATAAGACCCTCATGTCAATCATTTACCACTAAGTGATAATTACACTAAGTTGGGGTCAAAGGTATGAGAAATGGATGATTTGGGTCAGATCTGCTGACGAAATGGTGCATTTATGAGCTGCATTTTGTTACAGAATGGACAAAGAGTGATATCAGGTGACAAATATATCAATTAGGTACATTTACATTTCAACAAGTATTTTTTATCCTATATATGAAGAAATTGTGGACCTGGATATAACATATTTTAACCAGTTTGTATATTTCTTCGGGTCTATATCAGAACCTCCAATACTCGAAACCGATAATGCCTCAGAACCTATAATACTCAAAACCTATAATGCTTCAGAGCCTCTAAATTGTCGTCTTTGTCTCAGTACACAACGCGAGACTTCTTCGATGGTCTCGCGTTTGGTCGCTATGCCTTCAAGTTGCCAAAAATGGGAGCTACTCGAGGTATCTTTTTTTTCGCTGTATCAGTAGGTTGAGAAATCTAAATAAATTCGAAGGTCAAAGGTGAAGCTGATTTCTCCGGTCGCCTGGCATTTTTGTTTTCGTTTTCGTCCAAGCCTACCAAAATATAGTTCCACGTGATATACCGTGGTGAACCCTCAAGTAACATTTGAAACCGGGACATGTCAAAGTCAAATGATAGAGTTCTTCGATGGACTCGCGTTTCGTCGTCATGGCTTCAATATGCGGAAGGTGGTCGTTATTCGACGTCGCTTGTTGTGCGATATCAGAATGTTGAAGTTGGAAAGAATCTCCACCGTGGAAGGTCTCAAGCTGATGTCTTCGGTCGCCTCGCATTTTTTTTCGTCCAAGCCTATCCAGATCCACTATCAAGAGATAGCCCGTGGTGAACTCTGGAGTAGTATTTTGAATCCAGGACATCTTGCCGTCAAACCTCAAGGTCAAAGATAATTTTGAATTTTTCGAAGTCATCGCGATTCGTCGTTATGGGTTCAATTTGCACCAAGTGGATGTCATCCGATGTGGCTTGTTGTGCCGTATTAGAAAGATAATAAGTCGTATCCTTAATCCTTGACCTTTAAAATAAACTAATTTTAAAGGTCGAGGATTAAGCCACTGGCAGATCTAGCCCACCGGTTTGGAGGGGGGGGGGGCAACTTTCGGTTTCCGGCGTTTCCCAAGCCTACCTCCACCGTTTCTATGTTACTGGATTTTGTTCTTGTTTACCAAAACGTTCACGTTCACGTTCAATGTTTTGTACTACGTCAACGTTCGTGCACGTGTACACACTGGCAGATCCGATTTTGTAAACTCTTGCTGTAAGCAGAACTTGAGCAGCATGGAACCCTCGACGTGTGTCCCAATCTACTATGCTATCATACTGGCTTCCAAACAATTATATATAAAACAATCTTTAAAATTGGAGATTCTTTCATCCAGACGCTATTTTTTAACCTCGGCAAAGGTTACTGCACTTTAATTTAGTTAACTTCTGTTGGTTTCGGGGGGGGCAAAAGACACTATGCCCCCCCCCCTTTAAGCGCTTCGGGGGGGCCATGGCCGGAATGGCCCCTCCCTGGATCCGCCAGTGGGTTAAGTCGATTTCTTCAGTCGCCTTGCATTGTTTTCGTCGCCCAAAGCTACCCACATCTTGTATCAAGCCCGTGGCGAACCTAGAGTAACATTTCAAACTTGGGCGTGTCAATGTGAAACCTCGAGATTAAAGATTAGTTTTTTTTCGAAGTCCTCACGCTTCGTTGCTATGGCTTCCATTTCCATTGAGTGGGTTTCATTCAATGTGCCGTGAGGTACTTGTGAGGTGCTTTTTTCTGCGCCAAACCCTACCTAAATCTGGTATCAAGCAACTGCCCGTGGTGAGCGTGGAGTAACATTTGGAACCGGCGATGTCAATGGCAATGTTGAACGTCTAATGTTAGTTTACATATTCCGAATTCCTCGCGATTCCTCGCTATGACTCCAATTTTCATTTGGTTGGTGTCATTCAACGTGGCTTGCCGTATGGTATCAGAAAGTTGAGAAATCGAAATAATTTTGAAGGTCTCGAATGTTACGTGTGTGTACAATAATTGAGTATGATATTGAAACAGGAAGAACCTCTTTGTTTGCAGCTATTGTGATCAGTGGCGCCGGAAGAATTTTCCTAAGTTGGGGATGAAAAAGGAGAGCCTTCGACGTGCCTCGCGCGGAAAATTTATGGTTTGCGTTGTGACTTGCGTTCGGTACCGTTTGGCAACGTACCGAAAGGACGGCCACCATGACGATGTGCCTTGGTTGGGTATTGGGGAAGTCGATGTATGTTGAACCTATTATCACTTAGAAGGACCTGGAGCGCATGGGGTGAAAAAGACTGATTATTTGTACACATATTCCGAAATGGTGATCTTTTGGGCATTTCAGTCGCATCAGAATTGTTCAAGAGCAAATTTAAATTATTGATATTTTGAGTTGTTCTGACGTATCGCCCCTGTCTCAACGTACCCCAGGCGTGGGGTAAGTTGATCCTATTGGTGGGAAATGCTGATCAGAAGTCATATTTATGGAAATAAATGTTGTGACGACTACTTGTGAGTGTTACTTTTAGTGCTGCAGACTTTTTATGATCATTTGTTGTCACCTGACGTGTTCTGGTGGCAAAGCGCTGTGAATTTTCGGAACCAAGGAAATAAAGCGGGGAAAATCCAAGGACATTTTGTTATGGGGAGGGGTGGGGTACAGCCGCGATTTTTTCCTCACCTCATTTTGGTGCCTCGGACCGCCCCTGGCTGGAAGACAAAGGTACCCGTCCGTGAGGCCAGGCGCCTATCTCGCCAATACAGGTGCTATTCCGAACAGCTGTGTGGCTTGAGAATGTAGGCGCCCTCTTGGGCCATTCGGGCACCGTTCTTCGTAATATGCGGAACATTATTGGCTATATATGCTCCTCGACCTAGATGAAAGGCGTATTTCTGGCAGTTAGGTGCTTTGAGAATGCAGGCGTCCTCCTGGGTCATCTTGTGCTCTCATCTCGGGGGCATTGCAGATCTGAGATGGAGCCTCACTAGTTCACTTTAGCTCGTAGGGGTCTCGTTCTTCAGTCAAAGCACTCTCGAATCCAAAGATCATCTCAGCCCTCTCTGGCCCTCAGGTACCCTGTTTATTCCTCAGCTGTTAGGGGCCCATTCCAGCTGAAATTGCTCTTTCAAGCTGGCATAGGCATTCCACATGGACTCGGACAAATGAAACAACACCCCTAAACAGGGCTGTTGTTCTATGTATTTTGTTATTTTTGAAAGCGGTTTCTTTCAGATTTGTATCGTCAAAATCCCCTTAAGATACTCCTGGCTGTATCACTGCCTGATTATGTCACTGAAACGTAGCATGAGTATTTCTGGACAAACGTGGGCATCCTCCAAATCCATCTGCCCCACCCCTCGACACAACTTCTAGGTACGCCATTGGTCTTCAGCGTAAGCATACCTATTCCATGCAAGGGAGCACCACCAGCGCGCGTTCTCCTCTCCTTCAGCCCGGCCGCGGTCAAGCCGGAGTAGGCGGTCCCTGCCCCTATAAAACTGGATCCGCCCCTGGTGTGGTCTACCTAGACACTGAAATTACCTATTCGTAAAACGAGTGACTCAGCTTAGAAATCACCGACAAGTAATTCAATTCAAGGAGCATCCACTCCAATCTCCCGCTCTTCACGAGCCAAATGCATGAACGCGGCCAATGCGGCGAGCAATCCATGTCCTACACTCACATGTGTCGCCGCTCTGGCGGATGCACCTGGAAGCTGTCGCGCGGGGTCTCCCATTGGTAGATTACGGTGGAGACGTGGAATGAACCGTACGGTCGATTATGGCATGCAGTCGTCAGCTGATAGTCGTCAGCTGATGGCATGCACAGCTGATGGCATGCAGTCGTCAGGTTTTGAGCATTATAGGCTCTGAGTATTATAGATTATTAGTGGTTTTGAAACATCAAATGCTTCGAGAGTTATGCTTTCTGAATATTAGTTGAAACGAAGCATTATAGGAATTAAGCATTATAGGCTTCGAAGCATTATAGGTTTTGAGCATTATATGTTCTGAAACATCCCACAGGACGTAGTATTAGAGGCTTTGAAGCATTATAGGATTTTGATATTACATATTCTGAACAACTATATGTTCCAAGCATTATATGATTTGAGGCATTATAGGTTTTGAGTATTATAGGTATTGAAAATTCCACCAAGACGACGATTTAGAGTCTCTGAAGCACTATAGGTTTTGAGTATTATAGGTTCTGAAGCTTTGGTTTTGTTAGGTTGGGCACTTCGGCCTGCTCAGGCTATTTCGTGCCGTGAGTGGAATGAATGAATAGTTATGTCTTGATAGTCAGTCTATAGTTCTTGAAGCAAGTTGGTTTTGCGGAGAAAAATGAAAAGTAGATTAATGAGGAAAAGGTGCTGATCTCCTAATAGTGTAGGTAAAGAAAAGGGGATGTTATGTGTACGGCAGTAGTTGGTAAGTGTTTTTCTATGGTCATGGTAACGTTGACAGTGGAGGAGAATATGTGAAACTGTAAGAAGAGTGCTGCATGATGGGCATGAAGGTCGAGGTGAAGCAGTGTATATATATCGATGTGTGAGAAAAGTGTGACCTATGCGGAGCCGGGATAGAACTTTTTCTTCTTGTCTGTTTTTTGTGTATGATGTGGTCCAGTTTTCGACGACAGGTTTGATGAGACGTAATTGTGTGTGGTTTGTTGTGTCAGTCCATTGTTGATTCCAAAAATGTCGAATGTTTTGTCGTATTGTTGATTTGATGGCGTCAAAATGTGGTGGGATTTCTGTGATGTGTGGTAATTGTAATGAATGTTTGGGGAAATGATCTGCTTTCTCGTTTCCTGGGATGCCACAGTGGCTGGGCACCCACAGGAAACGGACCTTCATGCCCATCAGATGAAGTGTTTCAAGTGTGTTATAAATGGAAATATGGCAATGGTGCGAAAAAGAAAGTGAAGAAAGAGATTGAAGAACAGATTTTTAGTCGGAACAAATGACGACATGGCGCATGGGGTGACAAATCGAACGGTTGCGGACATAGCGAAGGGCAATGAGAATGGCGTGTAATTCGGCGATGAAAACGGAGGTCCCATTTGGCAAGCGATGTTGTTGTGTGTATGTACCGGAAACAATGGCATTTCCTGTGCAATTTGCGTCTTTGGATCCGTCGGTGAAAACAAAAGGAACATGATGATAGCGAGAACGAAACTGGTGGAATTTTTGTTTGGCGTATTCTGGACAAAGCTGTGATTTTGGAGTGGTGGTGAGATAGACAATATGTCTCTCAGCCATCTGCCACATTGGTGTAGTTTGTGAAGAGAGAGCTGTAATATGTGGAATGTTGTATTGGAGCTGTGTAGAAAATGTTTTAATGTGTGAAGCTATGGTAAGCCCGGTTCGCTTTTCGGCGGGACCTAAATATTCGTAGTGTAGATTTGGGAGAATTTGTAAAGATGCGTGTGTGGGGTGGTGTTCTCTAAATTAAATTTTTGCGGCGTATCGGAGTGTTTGTTCAATTCTTCGGAGACCTAATGGTGCAATTCCTGATTCGATTTGTAGAGAAGTAATGGGAGACGTGTTCATTGCACCGAGTGCTATGCGAATTAATTTATTTTGTAAGGTGTCCAAAAGCTTCAAAGCAGTGGTACTGCCACTGGCGTAAACTATGGAGCCATATTCTATGATGGGAAGAACCAAGGATTTGTATAATTGTAATAGCGTGTGACGATCGGATCCGAATGATGAAGACGTAATACAGCGAAATAAGTTGAGTCTGTGAAAACATTTGGCCTGGATGTGTTTGACGTGCTGGTACATAGAAAGCTTGCGATCGAAAATATCGCCAAGAAATTTGAACGAATTTACAAGATGTATGTCAGTGTTTCCGAGGTGAAGTGGTGTATCTGTATTTGGGCACGGAATTGATTTGCTGAATATCATTGTGGCAGATTTGAAAATAAATTTTATGCCATTGGTATGGTAAGTGCGTTTTAATTAATTAAAAATAATAATTTTCAAATTAAAGGTAAATAATTAGAATATAAAAAAATAAATTCACGAAAAAAAAAAAAAAAAAAAAAAAAAAAAATTTTTAAAAAAAATTTATTTTTTTTTTTTTTGGGGGGAAAAAAAATTTTTTTAAAATTTTTGTTTTTTTTTAAAATTTTTTTTTTTTTTTTAATTTTAAAAAAAAATTTTATTGTGGTTTTTTTTTTTTTAAAAAAAAAGGGTTTTTTTATTTTTTAATGGAATGAGATGATCTATTGTACTATGGCCATGACGAAAACCAGAATTGGAGATAAAGATGATTTGTTTCTAGTACCAGGTCAGTCTCTTTACAATCATACGTTCTAAAAGTTTTCCTAGACAGCTGGTGAGAGCGATGGGTCGGAAATTATTCGGGTTGCTGTGGTTTTTGCCGGGTTTTGGAATAGGGATGATGAGGGCTTCCTTCCAGTTTTTCGGGGAAAGTATGACTAGACCATAATGCATTAAATGTTTGTAAGATACAATGTTTTGTGTCATTGGATAAATGTCTAAAAAAGGAATAATGCAAATTGTCGGGACCTACAGAAGTATTACCGGCTGAGGAAATTGCTGTATCTAGTTCTGAAACTTGAAATGGGATATTGTATGTTTCAGTGTTATCCGAATCGAACTGTGTCAATTCGGTGTGAAATGTGTGTTGTGCATTTTGGAGAAATTCCGGTCTGTAGTTGTTGTTAGAACTGTTGTGAGCCATGGTGTCCGCTATTGTATTTACTATTGTTTGTGGGTCTGTAATTGTGGTGTTGTGAATTTTGAGTGCCGGGAGTGATTTAAATGGAGTGCGTCCTGATAATCGGCGAATTAACTGCCAGATTTTGCTTAAAGGTGTTCGAGAGGTGATTTGTTGTAGATAAAGTGACCATGAACGGCGACGAGCTTCGCGAATGATGCGGCGTGTCTTCGCACGTTCATAATTACGGCTGACTAAATTGTGTTGGTCGGGATGACGTAAATATTTTCTAAATGCTCTCTTTCTTGCGGCTATTGCTCGGGAAACTTCCATCGACCACCAGGGGACTGGTGTTCTTTTTGTGAAAGGTTTTGTTAGTGGAATGGCGGTGGAAGCTGCTTCGAGAAGTGTTTTGGTAACTTGGTTGATGTTTTCGACGGGAGAAATGTTCGGGTTGTATTGAATATGTGAAAGTTCCTGAAAGGTTGTCCAATCGGCGTTCGAGATTTTCCAGCGAGGGACAAAACTTGGTGTCGTATCTGCCGTAGTTGAAAATGTGGGTGTTAATTTAATGGGGTAATGATCGCTGGCATGAATATCAGTGTCTATGGTCCAATCATAATCATTGGCCAGAGTCGGAGAGCATATTGATAAATCAATAGCTGTTTCTGTATTATGGCCAAGGTGAAAAAAGGTTGGTTCTCCGGTGTTCAGTAATACTAAATTATGTCGGTCTAAAACTTGTTCAATGATGCGGCCACGAGTGTCTGTAAGTGTGCGTGTTCTATCCCACGCTGGGCTATGGGCATTAAAATCGCCAAGTAATATGAAAGGATTCTTGAATTGTGTTATCAGGTTGTCTAATTGTATCAAAATGTTTGTGTTATCTGTTTGTGGTGGAATATAAATGGAACATACATCCACATTCCTGCCATGCAAACGCAAAGTACAAGCTACTGCTTGTAAAGGTGAATTCAGTGTAATTTGTGTATGTGTAAAATCATTGTTGATGTACAGAGCTGTACCGCCACTGCGATGTGGTCCACGGACCTCATCGTGACAGTACAGTGAGTAATCTGAAAGATTGAAATTATATGTATCGGTGGGTAAGAACCAGCTTTCCTGAAGATCGATGAGGATAGGTGTGATAATACTAAAGAAAGCTTTCATTTCGGCCCATTTGGATATTAAACTATGACAATTCCATTGGAGAAATACAGACATTGGGATAAATATTATTGTTTGTGTGCACCTTTCGGTGCATGCCTCATCCATGCGTGGAGGTCAGGCGGGCGTGTTGTTTGATGTCGGACGGCTGCACCCGAGCCGTCCGGTTGGTCGGTGACCTTGGCGGCCGACTCTCGGCCGCGCACCACTGCCGCTGGGGATGCCCGCCGGCTGGGAGCCGGTCGGGTCACGTGGTCGCCGGCCTGCACCGGTCGCCGAGCCACGGAAGTGGCGCGCATCTCCACGGCAGCCGAATGGCTGCGGGGTCTGGAATTCCTTGTGGAATTTGTTGGCGTTTGTTTGGTCGGAATGGTCTGTGTGTTGGGAGCCGCGGTGGTTTGTGTCGGAGTGGTCTGAGTGTTGGGAGCCAGGGTGGGTGGTGTCGGTGTGGTCAGTGGAGTAAGTTTTTTAAGTGGAGCTAAACCTGGAATAATATCGGTTTGCATCGAGATGGAAGTAGTGGTGACGCGACGTGTGGGGGGAGCAACGGTGGCCGCCTGAGCGTACGTTTCCGCGGATGGGAAGGTGGCCTCGACAGACCGTCGGGCCTGGGGGTATGACACCCCGATCGTGGCCTTCACAGCGCATACCTCCTTCTCCTTGCGCCAAACTGGGCATTGATTGGAAGTGGTGAGGTGATCGGATGTGTTGCAGCTGAGGCAGTGGGCAGGCTTGGAGCAGGTGGATTCGGGATGAGGTGTTTCTCTGCATTTGGGGCACCGGGCGGACTGGCGACATGTTTTACTGCCATGGTCGAAGCGCTGACAGTTAAAACAGCGGAGAGGATTAGGAATAAAGACACGGACTTGGAATCGTGGGTATCCGGCGACTAGGGTCTTGGGAAGATTGGGAGAATTGAAGGTAAGGACAAGGAGACTCGTATCACGTTTCTGACCGTCTTTAAAGGAGGTGATTCGATGGACGTGGGTCACCCCCTCCGGCCTGAGCTCCGTCTGGATTTCCGCTTCAGTCATGAAGCGGAGCTCCGGCGCGAAGACGGTGCCCTTGGTGGTGTTGCGGTTGGAGTGTAGGGTAATGGTGACGGATTTACCACAAAATGTGGTGGTACGGAGGACGGCTTTGGTCTGGGCTCGGGTTTGGGTTTTGATGACAAGGGTTCCGTTGGCAGGGGCTTCAATGTCGGGATTGGCTAGGGAGCAGATGGCAAGGAGTTGTTTAGTCGGCCAGAAAACGTTGATACGGCGGAAGGAAACGGATTCCTCGACAGGCTTGACTACAATGTAAGAGCCAGCACTGTCGAGGTAGGGTTCAATGGGCTGGATGGGTTCAGGTTGGGAGGGCGTGGTCTGGTTCGAGCGTGGGTCAGCGGCGTGAAGAGTGATGGTCTGGTCTGGATTCTGAGGCGAGACCGAGGTCTTGGGACGAGCAGGGTTCGGCAAGGTGCAAAGGGCGTCCATGGCGTCATCAAGGGGAATTGTCCGGCGCGGTTCATCAATGGTCGAATTCAGTGAGGGAACATCAGAGGCCAAGTCCGTGTTCGTGCGATGGTCGTCGGGTGTGGTCAGCGGAGGAAATTCAGAATCAGAGTCCTGTGGCGAGCTGGGGTCGGTGCCTTTATTCCTCTTTTTCCCCATCACGGGGAAAAACACCCTACCAAACGAAATCTAAATAAACACGCAGAACAAAGGGAACGAAAATACGACGATGACGAAAACGGGTGGGGTGACGGGTGTCACCCCACTAGAAAAGAAATGAGAAAAGAGCGACGGGTGTCGCCCCACGAAAATGAGAAATAGGAAACTGCAATAACAAGCAGTGAGAAAGCAGCGGAGTGATCAGCCGGCTCTGGACCAACCTATAGACGAGTTGAAGGTGCAGAGTGGTCTAGAAGTTGGTGGTGAAGAGTAGCAAGAATTCTGAAGTGAAGATGGTGAGTTGATGGCAGCCTGGTCTTGATAGATACGTCCACGGAGCACGATAGCTGGTCCACGTCCCAGAGCAACGTCTTGATCGCGCGAGAGTCAACCGGCAACTGTGTGGTTCTGAAGCATTATCGGTTTCGGGTATTAGAGGTTCTGATATGTCCCCATTTCTTCTGTTCTATCTTAAAACTTAGTCTGGAATACAAGCATAATATTTTTTGTTGAAAAAAAATAGCATTGTTCTTGTCATAGGAACACATGTTCAACTTTATTGATGAAAAGTATCAACTACTTCGGAATGTGTGGCATTATACAGGTTTTGTTCAGGTGATTGGAGCATGATTACTCGAAGTCCTGACCTGCGTAATTTCAGTAATGTCTCAAACTTATGTATAAAGTAGAGGTTATCATGAGATAACAAGTGAGTGATGACTATATTGAGGTTGATTCTTTCCATCGACAATTATATGATTGGTGTAAAATGGCAAACATTCATAAGAAGTCCCTGGGCCATTTTTGATCACAATGTTGCTTTTCTGGTGTTTTCTGATGTGATTTCGACGAATGTGATAATCATTAATTTGGCAAATGAAAACTTCCCAATATATAAGCTCTTCAGGTTCAAGTACTTCTAGCTAAGAAATCAGTCCAAGAAAAGAATTTGACTACAGATACATGCTATCCCATCTCAGCACCATATGGATAGTGTGGGAAAGGGTTTTGGGTGTGGTGGTATATAATTAAAAATAACATACGATTATCAATACAAAATTAATGTAGCCTAACCTACCCTACTGATGTTGGACGGCCTAAAACCTACCGATGTTGAATCACTTAAACGCGCTGTTATTGGATTACTTAAAACCTACGGATGTTGGAGTACCTAAATATGATATTAAAATGTGATTTCCAAAACAAATTGTAGAGAACTGTCCATAATAGCCACTGTATGTGGAGGGCATACATCGTGAAATAAAAAAATAAAAAATAGGAAGACGTCAGCCTTCCACAGCCGCCGGCTGCCAGCGACCATCGTGCAGACAGCGGGTCAGGCGTGCACGGCGTGCGCGGTTCAGTTCGCGGACCGCCGGCAGGTCATGCACATAGTGATCAGATCAGGTTGCGAGTGGTGCCGTTGCTGTGTCCGCTCCCGAAGCCGTCCCCGTCGGCTCCTGCGACGTCATTTGCGCGAGGGGTATCTCAGCTGAGGCCATAATCAGTGGTAGCCTTACCATTTCAGGCAGTCTTGTGTGGCTACCTTTCAGAAACTCTCCTGCCATTGGGGAGAAGAAGCTATGGCACACTTAGCCCGCCCCCCCCCCCACACTGACTGTCCTTTCTTCCGCTCTTGAACGAGGGTGAGAACTTGAACAGGTAAAATGGACGGTAGAGGGAGCCTACCAATATCGGGGAAAATCCCTTTATTTTGGAGGCACTTGATGGTGAGCCTGCCGGAAATGGCACATTACTAGGCAGGCAGATTATTACTGGATCATTTAGGATATCCTTTGCTGAAGCTAAATAGGTCTTCCAATTGGAATACGTTGAAGTACTCTATATTGCCGTAAAATATGCAAGATAGCGTAGAGAAAGTCGGTAAAATTGCATGGAAACCAATGGTGAAGGGAAACCTTCAAGCCGGCTACCAAACCAACTTCGTGGGGGGCCCGTAACAAACCAACCCAATTTTATTATGTGCAGATGCCTATTGCAGTGCAGGACCTGGGTGCTATGTTGAGGTTAGGTGATGTGTGTCAGGTATATATGATTCAGGCTGTGCATCATGCTAATGTGGATTGAAGTATTATGCACTCATTGGTTTGCATATGCATTGGCAACCATTCATCTCGTTAATTATATTTTTTAGTCAATTACTTTATGCACATGCACATGCATATATCTGTATATATATATATATATATATATATATATATATATATATATATATATATATATATACAAAATTACATAGGAAATTATATCGAATTTGAAAGTGATGTTAAACGGCTTATGCCTCGCTACAGAAAAGCCTGAGGTAGGTCAAATGAACCCCTCTCGCATCGCGAGGGTTGTGACAAGCTCAGATCGAGCCGACACCGAAGCAGTCGAGTGTGGTGGTGGTGAAGTGGTGCCTCAGGGCGCGCCGACTATCGGAGCGTTTTCAGCCCAAAAGACTTGAATGTTGGCACATCATCATCATCATCATCATCATAACGTTTATTGCAATCATCTTGCACTTCTGTTGGACAATCTCTCAGAGTGGTGCAAAAGCACTAGGTGCTTAAATTATGGCACCTATCTGAAATTGTGGATTCACACTGTAGCAAAATTTAAACATTAGCACACTCTTCTCAATCGGATATTTTCTGATATATCCCTACCCTCCGACGCCACATATCTGTGAAGCCACCGCCCAATCCAGCATGGGCTGCGACCCCAATTTAGTGCAGCTTTAGGCCATTATTAACTGGTTAGCAATGTTAGTTCATGCCAAATATAAGGGTGTCCAATAAAAAGTTGTGAAAATGGCAAGCCACCACCGTTGTTTTCGCTCAATCCGTCCCCATGTAGCGGGATACGAAGCTTGGTTAGTGGCTGGAATTCTGGAAAATTCTGGCAGAGATGTTGTGAAATGTTGTTGAATTGTTTATTTCGAGGGTCAATGTGATTTGGACAATCTAGAATTAGGTGCCGGACATTTTCGTTTGGGCAGCGGCAAGAACATTCGGGAGATGCACGTTTTTGAATTCGAAATAGATGGGAGTTTAGATGAGACATATCAACCCGTAGTCTGGTATGAAGGGAATTGCCTTTCTTTGATCCAAAAGTGTGGACTTTTGGTGGACTGGGCACACCGAACTGCTGTGTAATCGCTTTTTAAGGAGATGTGGGGGAGACTGCGTGTGCTTTCGCTTAGGTTGTTCCAAAGACGTCCAGTAGCTGGGAAGAACTATTTTTTTAAAGGATGATGTATGGTTTGCAGCTACTGTGTGATGGCTGGCGTTACGAAGTTCCCTACCTACTTCGTGCACACGTGTTGGAGGTATGATAGTACTGATATAGTTTGGTGTGTTCTGTTCTGAGTCGCTTAATTTATGATCAAGTATCAGCTTGTGCATGCGTCGTCTGGTATATAGTGAGGTCCATCCTAGGTCGAGTCGAATTTTGTCAGTAGATGATCTAAAGAGTGTCGCGGTTACTAGCCGTCCTGCACTGGCTTGTAGAGTCTCTAGTCGTGTTGCATCTTAAATCGTAATTTGTCCATCGTAAATAACATCACAATAGTCAAACTGAGGTCTGATGTATGTGGTGTATATCTGATCTATAATCGGTCTGGGTATATATTTTTGCAATACATTTTTGATACAGTGGACCAAGTGCTCTGTTATTTTGTTTGCAAATTATGTTCATGTGCTCGTGAAAGTGAAGATCTTGGGACAGGGTCAGTCCGAGATGGGTATGTGTGTCATGCATTAGTATGCTATTGCCTCCAAATATTAGTGCTGGCGGGCTGTTGCTGACATTTGTGCGAAAATGTTTGTTGAATTGTTTTCGAAGTGTTGAAGGTGATTGCCCATTCTTGGCCATATTTATGTATTTCGTCTAAGTCACATTGAAGTGTCCGTTGCACAGCGTTAATATTGACAGTTGTGTGAGAGGCATACGGCGAAGTGTCATCAGCAAATAAGAGAATGTCATGTGATGTACGTTTTGAAAGTTCGTCAAGATACATTAGTGATAATAAGGGTCCTAGGACAGAACCTTGTGGACATCCCGTATTTATAACTTCGGTCGTTGAAAATGCATCACCAATCCGTACTCGTTGTCTTCTGTTTAGTAGATATGATTGTAATCAGTCATGGAGTGAGTCAGTAAGTCCGAATTGATTTTTGCATTTGAAGAGGAGCCCTTTGTGCCAGATCTTATCAAAATAGTGGGAAATATCGAGATAGATGGCAGGAAAGTTATGTCCAGAGTCCAGCAATTTGTACCTGGGCACTAATACTAAAGGGTACAACGGAATCTAGTAGGTTTTCTAGTTCCAGCCCTAGTGACGTAGGCATGAATGTGCGAAATTTATAGTAGAATCTCCCAGGATTTTGGTATATACGGTGACGTCACGTAAACATTCCAAATACGTTTTAAAACCTGGCTAAGATTCATCTGTGTCGCAGCGAAGACACCAGTGTTGTTGTGGTTGGGCATACAGTGTTTCTGATTGTTGGCATGGGAAATTGAAATATGAGGCTGGTGAATATTGTTTGGATTCCTAGGTTACTGAACGTGCTCCTAAGTTTGGTGCAGAATTTCTTCAGTTCATGGGATACAACAACCCTTAACCTGTTATCGTTCATAATCCTTAAAGTTTCACGAATTGAACTTGAACCATAGCTGGATTTGCCAAATATGAACCTAGGCTTACCGGTCAATTTATGCTTTAAGGTGTTTTATGCATCCTTGGAATTCATAATTCCAAATGCAATGTTTATGAAGGTGACTAAGATGATGGGATCACTCATTTTTTGTCCAAATGCTTACTTTTCAGGTTGCAAGCAAAATAACACCAAAAAGGGCCTTCATTTAGGTAGCATAGCATAAAAACAGATGTTTTAAATTGTGCAGCATAATCTAACCTAACCTATCCTAACCTCCCTTTGGAGAAAAAGCTTCGTTTGCTATGTCTTGGAATATTATAATCTTGAATGTGCCATGAAAACCATATGAAAGCAACATACATGTTGTTACAGATATTACAGTAGTTCAATACCCATTGCCCTGCATATTGAAACGATTAGATGGCACTAAAAAGTAAGCATATTTGGCATGACATGACATTATAGGGACACTATCTGCCCTCTAGCCCTGTGTGAAGTAATAAGAAGGTAAAGTATTTTGTAGATTAAGTGGGAAGTAACTGAGATGCAGGTTATTAAATTGATTTAATAATTATGTCTGTGTATCTGTATATACATGTCGGAATTGCCCTAGAGCTTTAAGGGCAGCATTAAAGTGCTGGGGGTTGGTCACCTTGTGGCCTTACTCTGGGATACACTCATGGTCAGTGTTATCGACAGGCCTTCAAGGCTGGTGCAGGGGAAAGTAAAGCTTTTTATCCAGATGCCTCCAAATGTTTGGTTGAAAAAACACGGAATCCACAGCATTAAGCTGCAGTGTTTTGAGGTTGTGGGAGGAACTGCTCCTACTGTTCACACCACCTTCCCTTCCCCAACAACAGAAACATCTATATTTCATGGGCTGGATTTTACATTAGAGGTCTAAGCTCCTTTCAGTGATTAAGGCTCAAAGTTCACACATCCCAGATAGAGTAGCGTGAACGGTGGCGTACCTAGTATTTGCATGTGGGGGCAAACGGATTTCGAGGTGGCTCAAGCAACACTCACACAAATAGTCGCCGGATTTGGACCAGTATTTTGTCATAAGTACCCATCATTATTTATGCTAAGATGAAGAGGAACAACTTAATTTGGCGCTGCAAGGTGCCAAACCTATCACCATCGTTCCTAAGTCAGTGGATTTCAACCCTCTCCCTCCTGTTCAAATGGCTCCGAAATGGCCGGCAAGTTTTGATGTACAAAATAGCCGGTAATAAAATCATATATTCATATATCATTGGGGTTTTTCATATATTACCATTTCATAATCCGAAATGGCCGACATATATACATATATATATATATATATATATATATATATATATATATATATATATATATATATTGATTGATTATTAGCTATATATTACTGAGTCGCAAATTACTTGAAGTTAATGGGAAGCCCCACATCGATGGGACGCATGCTCCATGGTACCCCATGTTAAAAGTCTAAAGTATTTGGGGACAGAGCCAACACTGAGGGGGCATTTGCCCCTCAAACATATATCAAAGAACACCCCTGGTCTAGACGCATATGAAAGCAGAAAAGGAAAATAATCCTGAAAACCAGATGCAGGTTCCGTATCTGCACATGGGTGATAAGGGAGTGACATTTCAACCAGTATCGGTACCTCCGCCGGTAGCCTAAATATAATGTTGGCGCCTTTTCCTAGCCGGAGGGGTACCAACTTTCTCATGGGAGACACATGCCCCCGTGCCCCCACCCTTGTTTACGCCCCTGCACCGAGTGGGGAGGAATTATGTTGCAACAGTTATCTCTTACTTGCTCCTACCCCTCCTTTCCAGCCGTGATCTCCAGTTGGCCTGTCTCATCATACTGCAACTACCCGTGGCACCGCGCGATTCCTGCGGCGCTCGACATGAATGCAGTCAGCGTGGGTCCAAGCAAAACGTCCTAGTGTTAGGGGAAATAAGGCTCATATTCGTAGACAAGATTCTTCATGCTTTCAAATTAACCCGATTTTGTCCCATTTTGATGGTATTTAAGATCGGAAATGTCGTGTTGAAAACACGAAAGTTTGGCTGGAGCGCCTACGGGACTGAGCAATTGTCGAGCCCATGTGACGTCACCGGTTGCCAAATGATATTGGAGGGCCCCGATTTGTACAGGTTGTGCGTCAGGTACAGTAGCTGCTTTTCTGCGCCATGGCTGCGACGATACTCACTCTGTTTATCTGTAAGTAGAGAATGTTGAGTAAGATGGCAGTAGATATGTCGAACAACCGAGTCACGTCCGACGTCGGTAGCTGCTTAAGTTTCTGGATGGATGGTATGGGCTGAAAGTCAATGATGATTTCATAGGACAACGTGCCTCGATGATCTGTGGATAAAACTCACCGGATATTTTAATCCGGATGGAGTCGTCTCCCCCTTTTTGACGGCTTTTTACGTGTTGAAGAACATCCTGCAATATGCGTCGCGCCCATCCCTCGCTCTCGATCACGTCTATATCGATGTTGAGCCTTGGGAATGGGAATGGGAAACATCAAACATTTATAATACCCATATAACTGCAGTTACATAGTATACACTTATGAAATGATTCACGTTACAATGATTCGAAGTAGGACTATTATACTTCGGATGCAACCCATGATCACATACATTCAAATAAGTGACATGATACGACGTATTGAAAAAATCGCCAGAGTATATATCCACACACGTGAAGGTTATACAAGAGCACTATCATGAACATCAAAAGCTGACAAACAAAATTTAATGCGAAAATACATTCCACTCGTTCACCTCACCACGCGCCAGGACGATTAGTTACAATTCAACTTTTGTCTCAACTCACGAATGTACATTGACTCAGTGACTTTGCACTCAGGCTGGTCTTTGTATGTTTGTAATTACCTTCAAGGCGAGAGGTATTGTGGTAGAAGTTATACTGCTACTACTGTGGGCTTATGTAGAATGAGCTTTCATCGGTGTCAAACGTCCTGTTCATGTTTTTGTTTGGCATCGCGTATTTATTTATTTATTTATTCACAATACATGCCCTCCACGTATAGTGGCTATTATGGACAGTCTGGGTATGACTCAGATATTTACAAAGAAAGGATAGATGTGTGGTCAATAGTGGGAACACATGCGCAACAAACATTCATACACCAACATAATACAATACCCATATCACTCTGCACTACACACACCGTGCTTGCAACACGAGCTGTAAACGAGTAGTTTATGGAAGTGATATGAAAGCGATGGCCTAAATGTGAGTGCATGGTGTAACAAATCTATTTTGCAATTTTTTTTGTGTGACTAGTGTTGCTCGTGGAGATAAGCTCATACACGCTTCTTGAAGTTAGACAGCTTCAATGTTTTTGTTTCAGTAGGGAGTTTGTTGTAGTGGAAGACAGACGAGTAGAGAAATCTCCTGCGGCCCGCCTCACTGTGTATGGCTGGTAGGTGCAGGTGGTCGTCTGCACGCGTATGACGGTTTCGCAGGGTAGAGTTTGCAGATATTTGATCGGCAATGTGCGTTGGCTCACCCGTCAGAATGATCTTGTGGAGCAAAGTAAGGCTGTGAAATAGATGCAGATCAGCTGCGGTGAGAAGACCCAACTCGTTACGGGCATCAGAAATATGATCAAATTTCCGTAGACCTGACACGACTCTAGTGGCGAGGCTAATTAATTTGTCTAGTCTGTGGATGTTTGCTGCCGACCCGTTCCCATAAACAGATATGCAGTAGCGGATATTGGATATGACTAGGCTATTGACTATAGTGAAGAGGGTACTGGTTGGCAGATGGTGACGCAGATGGTTCAGGGCCATAAGGAATCCAGTGCACTTGCGGACCACGACAGCTACATGGGGATCCCACGACATGTGGCGATCAAATGTCACCCCAAGGTTCCTACACGAATTACTTTCATATATCACAACGTCCCTAAAGCACACTCGTATCTGGGTAATATTGCGAAGATTCTGACGCGATCCGAACGTGAGAAGCTGAGTTTTGGTCGGGTTTACCTTCAAACCGTTATCCAGGAAGTAGTCGTATAGTTGGTTCAGACATGTCTCCATCTGATTTATCAGATTTGGGAGATCAGATTTGCGACCGGAGATGAGGACCTGGGTATCGTCTGCGAACTGAGTGACGTGTGCTACCGGGACGTGCAAACTGAGGTCGTTCGAAAAGATGCAATAGAGGAGTGGACCTAGTGATGAGCCTTGAAAAACACCTATGTTGTTAGGAAGAAAGGAGGAGAGATGCCTGTTTCCGCGTTGATCTGAGATGATAACAGCCTGTGTGTGACCTCCCAGATAAGCCTTAAACCAGTCGGTATCAATTCCATGGAGTTCTAGTTTAGTGAGCAGTTTGGTGTGATCTATTACGTCGAAGCATTTACTGAGGTCCAGAATGCAAAGGAGAGCTACCTCCGAACGGTCCATTGGTGCTAGTATTTTGTCCGAGACTGAAATCAGAGCGGTTTCCGTAGAGTGGCGTGGTCTGAAGCCGTGCTGAGTTTGGGCCAATAGGTGGTTTGCGTTCAGGTAGTGATAGAGTTGCTTCTGCACTACCCTCTCTGTGATTTTGGCGATAACCGGAACCAATGAGATGGGCCTAAAATTAGATGGATCCGAAGGATCTCCTGATTTATGAATGGGAGTTACTATTGACTGTTTCCAAGTGGAGGGGATATCAGCTGTAGTCAGGCATGTGTTTATGATGTCGAGCAGCACTTCTCCGATAAAAAAGAACAGAAATTTGATGACCTTAATACAGATCCCGTCAGGTCCGCAAGCGCTTGTGCTCCTCATATCCATGATAATTTTGGTTAGCTGTTCGATGGATATGGGTGATACTTTATAGGAGCTGGTAGAGACGCGCGATAGCCGGCAACTGGGAGGTGTGTGTTCAGACATGTTTGCCTGGCGTTTGACCTCTGCTGATACCTTAGGTCCGACACTAACAAAGTATTGATTTAGATGCTCAGGTAGGACCTGGGGTTGAACTCTATGAGAGCCTTTTTTGGTGTCGATAATGGGCTTAATAGCACGCCACGCAACTGATGGGCCTTTCTGTGATATCTTTCTGCTAATATCGTCCCTACAGTCAGCTCTAATAGCTGAGCGAACTTGTCTGTTAAGTATTTTGTACGTGCTTCTATCTTGCAAATGGAGAGCTACATTTCGCCGGTGCATGAGCTGTTTGGTAGCTTCGCTGACATATGGTGCTGTTGGGTTCCTAAGTTTGATGTTTCTGAGGGGCAGGTGCTCGTCGAGAATAGGTGTCAGCAATTTCAGCAGGGTGTCCCATTTGTCCGTTACTGAGATGCGCCCAGTGACCTGTACCCAGTCGATCTCACCAAGGTCAAGAGTCAGTTCCGAGGTGTCTACTCATCCGTAAGAACGTGACTTTATTACGGTGTTGACTGAGGCAGGCCTGTTTACTTTAATGGAACATATGATAAATTTATGTGGGCTGTAGTGGCAGAAACTCACTCTGGTTCTGCCGACGGAAATGGGCGAGTTTGTTAGGATGACATCCAATAGAGAGCCTGTGGCGAATGTAGGGCCCATGTAGGGAATGGGAAACATGAAGCATTTAGAATACCCATATAACTGCAGTTACATAGTATACACTTATGAAATGATTCACGTTACAATGATTCGAAGTAGGACTATTATACTTCGGATGCAACCCATGATCACATACATTCAACTAAGTGACATGATACGACGTATTGAAAAAATCGCCAGAGTATATATCCACACACGTGAAGGTTATACAAGAGCACTATCATGAACATCAAAAGCTGACAAACAAAATTTACTGCGAAAATACATTCCACTCGTTCACCTCACCACGCGCCAGGACAATTAGTTACAATTCAACTTTGGTCTCAACTCACGAATGTACATTGACTCAGTGACTTTGCACTCAGGCTGGTCTTTGTATGTTTGTAATTACCTTCAAGGCGAGACGTATTGTGGTAGAAGTTATACTGCTACTACTGTGGACTTATCTAGAATGAGCTTTCATCGGTGTCAAACGTCCTGTTCATGTTTTTGTTTGGCATCGCGTAGGTGCTCATTGAAACATAGGCGAAAAGGGAAAACTACCTCGCCAATGTAGTTGATCCGTTGGCCGCTGTCGGTGCAAACATTGCGACTAATCCGGTACACCAGCCCAGACGGGCGACATTTCCCAGCCACTACTCCGGCTAAGTATGGAAAAAATGTAGTTTAATGAATAGGTGTTTGGGTAACATTTCATGCATCGACATACTGTAGACGACCGGCAGATCATTAAAATGTAAAATGCAAACGCTTTTGTGGCTTATTCTTGACCCCTGTTGCCCGGTCCGTACATGCATATTTCATGATTCCCAGTGACTATTTTGTCAACGTTGTCAGAGGATTGGGACCTACCTCTTTCGCTCCGGCTGGATTGCATGCTTCCGGGGAACCGATGGCGTTAATGATGCCAACTTCTGGTATTTTCGTAGTGAAATATTTTCTTTGTCGAGGACTGCGATCACTCCCGGAGTTGTTGCAGACACCGCTGTGGTTGTGCTTGTACTCTCGACACCATACACTGAGGCCCTCTCTCGGATCTCTGCACGGACTCGTCTTTTGTGACGTGCGCTATACGACCTGTGTTGCAGCGTTGTGTGCTCACAAGAGGTCTTTAGGGTGTGGAACCTTTGCTGAGCATGGTACAGTCCTACCGTGATGGCCTGTCTTTCCGCCCTCAGTCGTGAACACTCCTCACTCTGCCGGTGGTTGTCTTCCAATATGCGCCTGTTTACCGCCTGGAACACCTGAACACCATTTATATCAGACACACTGATATTTACATACGACGCAGTCGAACTGCATTCGTAGACAGCCTGTTGTCGGCCCCCTTTGATGGCCAAGCGCCATTTCGTTCGCGTCCTAAGAACGAGCTTGCGCAGCCGCTCAACATCTCCGTCATGTACATCGATGGTCTCCTTGGCTAGGCTTGCCAAATCACGCAATACAAGATTGTGGTCAAAGTTCACAGCTCTACATACACTTACAAACTTATCCTTCCTCACACGCAACGTCTTTGTCTGGGTTATTTACATACAAACAGAAGCGCACATAAAACAATACAATGAACAGAATATAATACACGTATCCGTCAGCACCGACGCCCCATGAGTTCATTCAGGGCCGCCACCATTACGCCTCTTTCTGACCATTGTCACCGCCAGTTGATACCCATGGATCGTGGAATGCACTCGCGTGCATCGTGGAGTGCACTCGCGTGCATTCCACGATACCCGATGACGTCTTCTTGTATGACACTTCTTTTCGGAACTTCCGAACCTGTTTTTTCACCTCATCTGGCTCCACATAGTTCTCATCTCCAGCTTCATTTACTATTCTAAAGTGCCAGGTGGTGATAAGCTCGTCACTGGCTTTCAGGATCTTGTTCACTGATGCACGAGCGAAAAATGATCTGTCCTCAGAGAGAATGGGCAGTCGAATCGTGCACTTCGCTCTCTGCCGCACTGGGAACCGCAACGCTTTAAAGATCTCCCGATTCAAAGATCTTGCAACCAGTATGACTGAAGACTTTCTCCACGGTCTTGGCGGGCCGTAGAACTTGGTGGTCGATATACCATCCATCTGGAACACAAATTGTATAAGCTTAGTGACTCGTTCACTATATTTAATTAATGGATCGTGGGGTACAATAAGCAAAATAGACAACGTTCAAAACATATCTGACACCACACTATTTTAGGCTTCCAGAAGGGTGGAGGACGTTCTGACGCCCTTTCAACCAATGAAAAGCAAAGGACCCAGTAATTAAGGGCAGTAACGATTGTGCTCAGCCCAAGCTCTCGCAGAGATGACAATCCTCATCTCTGGCTTGGAAAGTGCATTCACAAGGAGGGAAGGGACACCCATATCTGCAAGTTAAAAATGATACCAGGACATTTCTTTTTGGTTCCAAATAAAAAAAAATCCAGCACTAGCATAGCAATGGGGACACGGGAAACAGCTTTGCTCCTTCAAGAATGTCGCATTCATGCGAATCCTTGTGTTGTGTACATTTATAAATTGCAATGAAAATTGCAATGGCTTCTGGCGGCACCCGGAGGACTCGATTTTGAATTTACGGGTGGGATGCAGCGAATAAACGAAATCCAAAAATATTAAATATTTCATGCAGACTGGGGCATATTCTGTCCGGCAAGTGCAATGCATTTTGGACGTCTCATTACTTTTTTTAAACGGTTAAATCGGGTCAGAAATTGACGAATAATTATATTTGTGCTGGGGAAGTTGATCACAGAAAAGCATGTTAGGTCGTTGTTCGCGTGCCTGATGGAAGCATGTTTGATACTGGGATCTGAGATATTTCACTCGTTAGTTTTCACAAATGTGGCTTCTGGCGGCACTTGGAAGACTCGGCTTTGAATGTGGGGGACGGATGCTGTGAATATATGAAATCCGAAAAGATTGAAGATTTGTTACTGACAGGGGCCTATTTTCTCTGCCAAGCACCATACATTTTGGACGGCGCGTTATTTCTTAAACTGCCTAAAATGGGTTGAAAAATTGAGGAATTAGAATATTTCTCCAAGAATAGGTGATCGCGGTAAAGCATCTTTACGCTTGATTCACTTGCCTAATACAAGCCTGTTTGACATCTGGATCTGACATTTTTATCTAGATATTTTTCAGAAATGTGGCTTCTGGCGGCACTTGGAACAATCGATTTTGAATATGCGGGACGGATGCAGTCAATAAACGAAACCCCCCAAAAATTGAAGATTTCATGTAGACTGGGGCGTATCCTGTCCGGCATGAGCAATGCATTTCGGACGTTGAGATCGCGTTGAGAAATTCACGAATCAGTATATTTGTCCCGGGAGAGCTGATCACAGGAAAGCATGCTGGGGCGTTGTGCGCGTACCGGATGTAAGTATGTTTGACATTGGGGTCAGAAATTGTTCACTAATTGTTTTTAGAAATGTGGCTTCTCGCTGAACTTGGAAGACTCGATTTTGAATGTGGGGGTCGGATGCAGTGAATATACGATATTCGAAAATATTGAAGAGTTCTTACTGACAGAGGCCTATTGTCTCGGCCAAGAACGATGCATTTTTGACGGCGCAGTATGTTTTTAACGTGGTTAAATGAGGTTGAAAAATTGACGACTTATAATATTTATCTAAGAGTAGCTGATCACGGGAAAGCAACTTTGCTCTTTATTCACGTGTCTGATGCAAGCATGCTTGTCATTCGGGACTGAAGTTTTTCACACGTTAGTGTTCACCAATGTGGCTTCTGGCGGCACTTGGGAGACACGATTTTAAATTTGCGGGTGGGATGCAGCGAATAAACGAAATGAAAAATATTGAATATTTCATGCAGACTGGGACATATTCTGTCCGGCAAGTGCAATACATTTTGTATGTATCATTACCTTTTAAAGCGGCTAAATCGGGTTGGGAAATTGACGAATCATTACACTTGTCCTGGGGAAGGTGATCACAGGAAAGCATGTTTGGGCGTTGTACGCGTACCTGATGGAAGCATGTTTGGCATTGGTGTCTGAAATTTTTCGCTCGATAGTTTTCACAAACGTAACTTCTGGCAGAACTTGGAAGACTCGAATTTGAATGTGCGGGACGGGTGCAGTGAATAAACGAAATACAAAATAGATTGAGGACTTCATGCAGATTGGGGCGTGTTCTGACCAGAAGTGCAATGCATTTTTGACGTCTGATTACTTTTTTTAAAGCCGATAAATCGGGTTGACACATTGACGAATCAGTACATTTGTCCTGGGGAAGCTGATCACAGAAAAGCATGTTTAGGCCTTGTTCGCATGTCTGATAGTAGCATGTTTGATATTGGGGTCTGACATTTTTCACTCGTTATTTTTCACAAATGTGGCTTCTGGCGGCACTTGGAAGACTCGATTTTTAATGTGTGGGACAGATACCGTGAAGAATCGAAATCCAAAACGATGTTCGATTTCATGCCAACTGGGGCGTATTCTGCCCGGCAAGTGCAATCCGTTTTGGACATCTCATTGCCTTTTTAAAACGGTGAAATCGGGTTCTGAAATCGACTCTTAATTATATTTGTCCTGGGGAAGCTGATCACTGGAATGCATGTTTGGGCATTGTTCGCGTGCTTGATGGAAGCATGTTTGACATTGGGTTCCGAAATATTTTACTCGTTAGTTTTCACAAATGTGCCTTCTAGCGGCATTTGGAAGACTCGATGTTGAATTTGCTGGACGGATGCAGTGTATTAACAAAATCCGAAATATTGAAAATTTCTTACTGATAGGGGCCTATTGTCTCTGACAAGCGACATGCATTTTGGACGGCGTATTATTTTTCGAAAGCTACTCAATGGTGTTGCAAAATTAACGAATTATAATATTTCTCCAAGAGTAGCTGATTAAGGGAAAGCATCTTCGGGCTTGATTCGCGTGCCTAATACAAACCTGTTTCGCATTTGGGCCTGAATTTTTTATCCTGTTGTTTTTCAGAAATGTGGATTCAGGTGTCACTTAGAACATTCGATTTTGAACGTGCATGACGGATGCAGTGAATGAACGAAATCTGAAAGTATTGAAGGTTTCTAATTGACATGGGCCCAATCTTTGACATTTTCGACGGGGCATTATTTTTTAAAGCGACTAAATGGGGTTGACAAATTTATGTATTATAATATTTATCCATGTGTAGTAAATCACGGGAAAGCATCTTTGCGCTATCCGGGTGCTGATGCAAGCCTGTTTGACATTTGTGTCTGAAATTTTGCACCCGTTATTTTCACAAATGTGGCTTCTGGCGGCAGTTGGAAGATACGATTATGAATGTGTCGGTCGTGTGCAGTGAATAAACGAAATCCGAAAGATTGAAGATTTCATGCAGACTGGGGCGTATTCTGTCCGGCAAGTTAAATTAATGTTGGAAGTTCCAATTTTTTTAAACCGGCTAAATCGGATTGAGGAATTGACGAATCAGTATATTTGTCCTGGGAAGCTGATCACAGGAAAGCATGTTTGGGTGTCGCAGAGGTGGAAAAAAACGTCGACACTGTCTTCCACTAAACTCCCAAGGCACGATTTTGTCTCCATTAAAAAAAAAAACAACGCATTTTGTCATGTGTGTGTGTGTGTGTGTGGAATTTGGCCAGCCTGCCACCGTGTGGTGATGTCGGCTGTTTCCGGTTGTTGGTGTTAAGCGGTATAAATGGGTGAGGGGTATGGTAGGAGGATTAGTCGAGGGGTGGAAGAGGGTGTTGATTGGTTGAGCAGAGTCGAAGTAGATTCTTGTAGTGTGGAGTAGAGCTGAGTAGAGTAGAGTTGAGTAGAGTTGGGTTGAGCGGAAGTATAGTAGAGGTGGTTGGAGTCCGAAGATGTTGCGGTTGAGAAGAGTCGCCAGTCCGGACGGTGCCAGATTGGGGTACGGGGTATAGTGGGGGTTTGGGGTTGGGTCTTCGCCTTGGTTGAGACATTGCAAGAACATTTGTTATTGGTGTAAATTTTTGTTTTTCTTTCGTTGTCCTTTAATCAGCGTCATGTTTATCGTGTTTTTTTGTTTGTTTGTTTTTTTTTTTTTTTGGGGGGGCTATTTTGTTCATTTTTTGGAACATCTTTTTGTTTTCGTTCCATCTTTTGTTTTGTTTTTGTTTGTTTTTTTGTTCGTTTTTTTGTTGTTTGTTTGTTTGTTTTTTTCCCCCTTTTTCACAGTTGTTCTAGTATGCGTGTGATAGAGAGAAGGTGGAAGACATGTTCGTGTAGTGCTGGATGGTCGTCGTTGAGGAGAGTAGTGAGGTTTAGTGGGATGTTGTGTGTGGCGCAATAGTTGGTGATATGTTGTCTTTGGTGGTTGTATTTGGTGCAGTAAATGAGAATGTGTTTGATTGTGAGTATTCGGTGACATGTTGTGCATTGTGGTCGCTGTTGTCGTAGAATGAGGTAGGAGTGTGTGAGTGCTGTGTGTCCTGTTCGTATGCGTGTTTGTGTACGCTCTTTTTGTCTGGTGTGTTGGTTGATGGAGTGCCATTGTTCGTGTTTTGGGTGTATTTCGTGGAGTTGTGTTATTGTTGTGTCCCACGTTTGTTGTATGTGTTTGTTGAGGGCTTGGCGTATTGTGGGGTAGTAATCGGATTTTGAGTATGGGCATTGCGTGGTTTGTTGTAGTGTTGTGGCTAGGTTTGCTTCTGTGTCTGCGTGTTCGTTACCGTGTATGTTTGTGTGGCTTGGGATCCAGAGAAGTAGTGGGCGTTGTTGGATGTTTAGTTTGTTATGTATGTAGAGTATTTTGGGAATGAGTGGGTGTTTGAATGTGGTGTATGGTGTTATGCTTTGTAGTGCTGATTTTGCGTCTGTTGCTATGATATTGTGTTGCATTTGTGTGTTATAGATGGTGGAGTATGCCGAGAAGATTGCGTAGAGTTCTGCTGTGTATGTGGATGCTGTGTCGTGCAGACGGGCACGTAAGATGACTCGGGGCGGTGCTGTATTTGTATACAGCACCGCCGCTGTGCCCGTCTGCTGTGTATGTGATTTGGAGCCGTCTGTGTAAATGATGTTGTGATTTGCATATTGTGATGTGAATTGTAGGAATAGTTGTTGAATTTCTGCGTCTGTGTATGTGTGTTTCGGTTTGTCTATGAGGAAGTGTGTTGTGGGAGCTTGGTGTTTCCACCATGCTGTGGGTGGTGGGAGGGGTTGTGTTGTGGGGAGTGTGATTTGTAGTCTATTTGCGTGTTGGTGTATGCGAGTTCCTTTCGTGGTTCTGAGTCGTGGTGCGTTCATGAGTATGTGTCTGCGTTTGGTGCGGATTTTGAGTGCTTCAGTGCATGGGTGGTGTTTGCAGGGCTCAAAAATAGCGCCGTCCTGGCGATAGCGTCGGCGACCAGGTGCAGACTCACCAGGCCGCAGTGGCGACCAAAACCAGAATTTTTATTTGATATGTCCATCAACATTTGAACCATAAATGATAGAATTAGTCGATGTATCAGATATTTTCATTTACCAGCAATGATCTTTTTCCAGATCAAAGGTATACTATGAGCGTACCGCTAATGCTACCAAATGTTCCATCCCTCTGACCTACCATATTTATACTAGAACCTCCCGTCGGCACAGGACGGCGCTTTTCTGACAACCACAATGCTAAACCAATGGCATACCGTGGTCGCCAAAATCGCCGACGGAACGCCGACCCCACCAATGTGGTTGTCGCCTAGGAATCTAGTTGTAAATGAGGAATTGGAAATCAGGCAACTCTTGGTGGCTTGTTCAGTCGTTCGTTCGAAAATCGGTTGTTTACGGTACTTGTACCTAATCGTGATGGTGAATTGATGTCGCGTTTTCGTGAATTAATTGCTTGACTGCCTTGATTCATATTGACATTGCCGAGGTAGGTACCTAGATAGATATCCAGGCGTGGACTCCATTCAACCATTAAAGATACTTACAGGGAGCCAGTTTGCTCCTGGAGGTCAGAGGTCAAATTGGATCAGGATAATACAGAAAGGTATGTTGATGCTCCTACCTACTTAGGCACCTAGGTAGGAACCTACCTAGGTGCCAAGGTACCTTCCTAGGTACAAGGATATGATCATGGGTAGCAGTGTCCAGAGTGTAAGCATTGGTAAGCTTGTTTTTTTACTTTGGATATGGCATTTTAAGACAAAAATATTATAAGAACATGTTTCATGATGGGATTAAGATGATGTAGCATGTTGCCTACCTAAACATTTACCTATTACCAGCACAAGTGCATGCATACTTTTCAGTTTGTAATGAAGATGATAACAACATATTGATGTTTAGTTGGGTAAATATATAATGAAGAAGAATGTAATATGTAAAATAAATCCTAATCTAACATAGCTGCTGCTGCTAGGTGATTTAATGCTTTATCCCATGTGTTATGTCAAGCCTTTCATTCTAACCTAGTCGTTTTCTTTCTTGAAAGAAATATATCAGAGTCGAACACTCTATCTTCAGAAAAGCGAAAAATCCAACATTTTCTGCAAAAAACAAGAAAGCATAACATAATTTCATTCCATTTTGAGCAGGAATGAATGGTTCCATTGTCTTAATCATGTTCAGAAATATGATCTCACAATATTGGGCATAATTGCACTTTAAGGTATGCATGAGGCAGGTTTTGCACACATTTTACCTCCATGAAGCAAACAATAGGGTAAGGATTGGTTAGGTTAAGCTTTTCTTTTAAGTAAAAAAAACACTCCTTTTTTAACCTTTTTCAACAAAAAAATATTTCTTCAAAAACAGATTGAGCTAGGGTAGGCTATGTTAGGTTTTTTATTTGAAAATGTTTGGGAAAAATTGAAAATTTCATTTTTGCAAGAAATGTATTTTCCTACAATGAAGGTTAGGCTAGGCTAGGTTGGGTTATGTTATGTTACATTTTTATCTTTCTTTTGCACATTATTTTTATGCTATATTATCCAACTCCAAGCCCATTTGTTGGTGTTATTTTGCCTACGAACTGAAAAGTATGCATATGCACAGGAAATGATTGGTCACATCATGTTGACCACCTTCATAGAGATTGCATTGGAAAAAGAAATTCCAAGAATTCAAAAATTAACTTAAGGTGCAGATTTACCTAATATTGTCCTGAAGTGTCATGTGATACTGAAAGTAAAAAAAACATCTAGTGTAAGATTTTTGGTATTATTGTGCTTTTATGTATTCACAGGACAAGTTTTACACCGCAATTTTTTTTACATAGCGAACAAAAAATGTTGATTTTCCTTCAAAAGCAGGTTAGGCTAGGTTAGGTTAGGTTTTTTATTTGATGAATCTTGAGAAATAAGTATGAAATCTTTCTATTTTTTATATTTCTTTTCTCATGGTAGCTTTGTTAGGTTATGCTATTTCTTTTGCTTTTGAACATTATTTGTATGCTATATTACCCAATTGAAGGCCACCTTTTTAGCGTTCTTCTACCTGCCAACTGAAAAGCAAGCATTTGCAAAGGGAATGAGCGGTCACATCATGTTAACCATGTTCATAAACCATTGGAAAAGGAAGGTCCAATAATTAAAAAATTACTTCAAATCATAAATGTACCACCTTTTGTGGGGACAAAATTAACTTGTACTTTTTGTATTTCATTAAATTAGAAATCCTAACATAAGATATCCTATGATAACACCTTTGCTTTACAGAGGAAAAGCATGTGATTACTGATTAGCATGTCTTGTATACAGTCTAAACTACAAATTACTGAGCTCCTAAGATGGCAAGTGGAGAAGGTTTAGATAAGGATACCTATATGAAAGAACATTGGAATGTAGAGCTGGTACTGATTTGGTCTGCTTAATTTGCTTTTCTTTTCCATCCACTTTGCTATGCCAGAATTTGTTGTGCCATTTCCAATTCCTTTTAAAAGAAAAAAACAGCAACTCTAATATCTACACAGATTACAGCACAATGATGTTACTTTTCTTTGTATAGGTATCATCCAGATACTTTGAATGGGATATATCTAGGATAGATGGTATTTTTCTACTCTCGCCATGATATATATATCTTAATATATATATCTTCATGATACTTCAGCATCCAAATCCAATGTGAAAAGAATGCATGCATATTATGCTGGATTTCAAATGAAGTAATTGTACCAGCATTTTTGGTGCACTGTACAATCATTCCAGGACATTCACAGATGTGTAGAGTTTGGCTTAAAAAATATGCTTTGTTCAGGCATATTTTTCCCAAGTAACTTATTCAGATATCTTGAATAGTATACATATAGAATAGATGGTATTTTTACACTCTGGCCAGGATATGGCTAGGATATGAGACTCCAGCATCCCAATCCAGTGTGAAAAGAATACATGCATGTTATACTGGACTTCAAGCTGAAATAATTGTACCAGAATTATGGTGCACTGTATAATCATGGCACAAGTAAAGATGTTTTGAGTTATGCTTGAAAGAAATGCTTAGTTGAAGCATAATTTTTGCCAAGTATCCCTGGATATGTACCATTATTTCATTTTTTCTGGAACTATGCTAGATATGTCTAGAGTAATATGTATTCTCAAGTTGCTTCAACATGGGCAACAACTTAAAACCAGGAAAGTTTGGTTAAATACATTTCCCTTCAATAAAGCTGTCATGAGCTGTAGCATATCTGTACATGTGATGTAGGTTTGGTGCTGTGTGTCAAAATTCTGATGGAATTCTTCAGTTTCAAAGCAAGGAGGGTTGGACATTGTTGAATTTGTTATTTAATGTTGCATTTTGAGAGCAAAATGTTTAACATTCCATTCCAAAATTGTAATTTTGTCTTTCTGAACCATTAACTCCTTTCTGTATTTTCCAGTTAGTTTGGGCATGTCAATCAAACAGGAAGAAGTTTGCAGTCATTTGCAAACATCTCAAATATTTTGGTGAAAAGGTCCCGTATATTATAATCCCATATATTTCAGATAATTCCTCATGGAGGATAATTTTGTGGATGACAAACATCCAGTACAGGAATATTCTTTCAACCCTGGTTGGACAGAGTACATGTCAGCAGTCAGCAGGCTGGATTTGTGCTTTGCAATCCTGGATGTGGAGAGGAATTTTCTGGGTGTAATATGGAGAGGATGTTTTTATTCCAGCTTATGTCATCAGAATCTCGGCTTGTACTTTCTTGCAAATCTTGAGCACATCACAGAGCAGTTCATTGCCAAGAACCATTATTGACCTACAAGTGAGAATAATGAAGAAGATTTCCTCAAGAGGATGATGCTCTGGATGCACCAAATCCAGGATTAGCCAATTTTTCAAACCCCGGCAGTCACTGATCTGGTTATAGATGTACCCCTACCCTTTCTGATTACTATCGATCGCATATTCTTCTTAGCTCAACTGAGTGGGGTGATGCCAGGGTGCAAGATTTGGCTTGTGGGTGCAGTATATTGATATATTATGGCCAGCCAAACATTTTAATTCAAATTAGCATTATTCGATGGAATGAACTGTGATGTCCCGCTACAAGTCGTCGAGGCACCTTTAGAGTTTAGCATATCTTACGTCTGTAGATATGTGGCAAAGTGGTAGCAACTACTTGTGATACTTGTGATGACTATTTGAGGCGTCCGCTGCCGCAACTGTGAGGCGACTACTGCCACGGCTGTGAGGTGGCCACTGCTACGGCTGTGACGCGGCCGTTATTATGTTTGTGAGGCGGCCACTGCCACGGCTGTGAGACGATGGCCGTCATGGCTGTGAGGCGGCCACTGCCACGACTGTGAGGCGGCTGCTGTCATGACTGTGAGGCGGCCACTTCCGTACCTGTGAGGCGGCCGCTGTCATGACTGTGGGGCGGCCACTTCCGCACCTGTGAGGCGGCCGCTGTCATGACTGTGAGGCGGCCACTTCCGCACCTGTGCGGCGGACGCTGTCATGACTGTGAGGCGGCCACTGTCATGACTGTAAGGTGGCCGCTGCTCTGGCTGTGAGGTGGCCGTTGTCAGGGCTGTGAGGAAGCCGCTACCGCAACTGTGAGGCGGCCACTGCTCTGGCTGTGAGGTGGCCGTTGTCAGGGCTGTGAGGAAGCCGCTACCGCAACTGTGAGGCGGCCACTGCCACGGCTATGAGGCGGCCACTGTTGCGACTGTGACGCGGCCATGGTCAGGGCTGTGAGGCGGCCGATGCCGCACCCGTGAGGCGGTCACTGTGATGGCTGTGAGGTTTCCGATGCCGCGGCTGTGAGGCCGCTACTGCCGTGGCTAAAACTGATCGGCAATGGTGTGAAATGATATCTTAGTTATGCCCAATTTTGCACCACTGAAATTCATATAGATCAGGATTCTATCCATTTCAGCGTATTTTCATGTTTCTTCCACAACATATATCCAGCTGAAAAATGTGCTTCAGAAGATATTTAAGGAAAGGGTATTATGCCTACTAGTTCTGTTACTACCGTCCAAGTGTAGAAGTACTGTACCTATCAGTAATCAATATTTTTTCGTTGTTTTGTATGTGATGTAAGATGACAGCTAATGGGAATGATAAATATTCATCTGGACTAGAAATGTAATCTATTCTATACACGGTAGAAGATTGTGAGTAATTGATGTCCGATTGCCGAATATCGCTTGGGATTTTTCACTTTTATGTGCCGAACTCCGGATTGTGTCATTCTTCGCTATCTTCGAGGGAATTTTGTTCAGCCTCCACCGTCTCCGAGCGACTTTGCTATCCGAGCGACTTCGCTATCCGAACGACATTCAGGAGTTCCTATGGGAAGGCCGACACTCCTTTTGGCGCGCAAAAATTTACACAGGGCGCCAAGCGACACCTATTTTTGATGAAATAATCGAAGAAAGCATGGAAGGCAGTCAGATCTGCAAAAAGTAGGTAATCATGAAAATCATGCTTAGAAAATTTCATGTTATCCAATCCGAGGGACAACCGCCCCTTTCACCACCCAACCCCACCCCCTCCCCATTGGACCCGTACCTGATTGGCGACCAATTTCCAAGAATTGTATCTCGTCGGCGACCACCGAAAGGCTTTTTTGAGCCCTGGGTGTTTGACTAGTTGTGTTTTGTAATGATATCTAAGTAGTGCTTCAGTGCGTCTGTGTTTGAGTTCTGGTATGTGGTTGTAGATGTGCAGTGCGAGATAAGGTGTGGTGATGTATGCTCCAGTGGCTATTTTGAGGCATTGGTGTTGTAGTGCGTCTAGTAGGTGGATGTTTGATTTAGCTGCATTTTCGAAGAGTGGGGATCCGTATTCCAAAATTGGCCGAATGATTGATTTGTAGAGAGTTAGAAGTGTGTTTCGATCGGATCCCCAGTTTGTGCCAGAAAGTGCTCGTAGTAGGTTGATTCTTTTTGATGCGCGTTTGTGGATGTCTAAGATGTGTAACCGAAAGGTGAGTAGTCGGTCAAATGTGATGCCGAGAAATTTCGCACTGGTGACAAATGGTATGGGTGTCTGGTCTATTTTTAGTGGTTGTTCATCTGTGTGTTTGTGGTAACCGAAGAACATACATTTAGATTTGTGTGGTGCGATGTGTAGATTTAGTAGGGCGAGTCTGTTGTGTAGTTCTGTTAGTGTGTTCTGTAGTATTGCTAGTGCGTGGTTTGGTAATTTTTGTGAAGTCCAGATTACAATGTCGTCTGCGTAGATTGCAATTTTGGCCGGAAGGTTGTCGGTGATGACTGAATTTAGACCTAAAATAAAGAGAAGGGGGCTAAGAACCGAACCTTGCATTAGGCCGGTTGTGGGAACTTTAGTGTCTGAAGTGTGTTGTCCTATTTTTACTTGGAAAGAGCGGTTTAGTAGATAGAAATGAAGGTAGTGTATAAGTCTGCCCTGTATGTCTATGTTGTGTAAATGTTCTAGGAGTGCTGTGATGCTGATCGTGTCATATGCTTGTTTGAGATCCAGGAAGACGGCGACGGTGGAGCATTTCCTGGCCGCCGCTTCCTGGATGTGTGTGGTGAGATAGGTGAGGTTGTCTGGACATGAGCGATTAGGAAGAAAGCCTGATTGTATAGGAGAGATTAGTTTTTGTGTTTGAATAATGTAGAGGAGGCGTTTTTTGACAAGGCGTTCAAAGAGTTTGTGGAGACAGCTGGTTAGTGCGATAGGGCGGTAGGAGTCGCATAGGGTTAGGTCTGTGTTTTGTTTTGGGATAGGAATGAGCAGAGCGTGTAGCCAAGATTGTGGGTATGTATGTGTTGTCCATGCGGTGTTGTAGGTGTCCAGTAGTGTTTGTAGTGCTTGTGTTGGTAGGTGTTTGAAGAATGAATAGTGTATGTTGTCTGGTCCTACGCTTGTGTTTCCTGTTTGTGTGATTGCTATTTGTAATTCTGTGAGTGTGAACCTAGTGTTGTAAAGGTGTGGCCGTGTGTGTCTGATTGGTGGTGGGGGGTTCTGTGCGAGTGTGGATGACCTAATGTGATAGTTGTGTGCGAAAATGTTTGATATTCTTTGTGGGTCTGTGGTGGTGACGTTGTTGTGTATGAGTGTGATGGCTTTGGCTTGTGGTCTTTGTCGATGTTGGAATGTTCCAAGAAGTGTCCAAATTTCGCCGAGAGGAGTGAATCCGTTAAATTGGGTGCAAAATTTATTCCAGGACGTTTTTTTGGCATTTCTAATGGTTCTTTTGCAGGCTGCTCTGAGTTGTTTGTATACTGTGAGTGTTTCTGGTGTGCGGTGTCTTTCGTGTCTGTGTCGTGCGTGGTTCCTCGCGCGGACTGCCCGGTGGCATTCGTCGCTCCACCAGGGTGCCGCGCGAGGTTTGTGTTGATGGCGTGGTTTTGTCTGTGGTATGTGTTGGTGTGCTGTGGTGATGAGGGTGTCTGCAAATTGTTCTGGTGTGAGGTGTGGGTTGTGTGCTGTTTGTGCTGCCATAGATTCTGAAAAGGATGTCCAGGATGCTTTTTTGAGGTTCCATCGGCCCGTGGGTGGATGCGGTGGGCCGATGGTCGGGATTTGGTTAAAAGTGATGGTTATGGGTGCGTGGTCACTGAATTGAGGATCGGGGTCGGATGTCCATGATAGGGTAAGGGCTATGCGGGAGGATGCCAGGGTTACGTCAGGGGTAGTGGGGAGGGTGTGGCTAATTGGGACGAGGTATGTTGGTGATCCGGTGTTGAGTACTGTGAGGTTATGTTGTGTAGCCAGTGTGATGAGTGTGAGTGCTCTGTGATCGGGTCGTGTTGTGCGGGTGTCCCATAGTGGGTGGTGCGAATTGAAGTCTCCTGTGACTATGACGGGTGTGTGAATTTGATCGAGTGCCTTGTTTAATTCCGAAAGGGTTTCTGTGGTTCGCGAGGGGGATCGTATATGTTGATGAGTGTGTAAGCTGTGTTGTGTAGGTGGATTTCCGTGAGTAATATGTCTGCTGTGGTGTTGAATGGTATCAGGCGGTGCGGTGTTGTATTCCTAATGTATGTGCATACTCCGCCTGATCTGTATGTGTGTGTGTTGTGTGTGTCTTGTCTGTGTAGCGTGTAGTGAGGGATGTTGAATTGATACGGGTCATGGAGTTTAAAATGTGTTTCCTGTATGCATAGTGCAGTGTGGTGTGTTTGTAATGCGTAGTGTTTAAATTCTGGCCAGTGTCTAATGAGTCCGTGAGTGTTCCATTGGAGTATTGTGTTCATTGTCTGTGGGTGTTGGCACGCGTGAGTGGTCTTTTGGGGGAGTCTTTTTTGTTGGTACTTTTCGTGGGCCTCTGAGGTACTTGTGGTTGGTAGGGGGTGGTGTTGGGGTGCAGGGGACTGTGACGTCTGAGTCGGTGTTGATGCGCTCGGTGTCTGTCTGTTCAGACCCCGTGTCTGTGTGCGAGTGCTGTGTCAGTGATGTGTCCGTTGTGTGTGAAGTGAGTGAGGCCTGAGGGGATGTTGAGGTTCCTGGTTGGTAGGGTGGTGGCGGTGGTGGTGGGTGGCAGGGTGGGGTGGGTGCTGATAGGCGAGTTGGGATGGCTGGTGGTGCTTGTAGTGGTCGGTGGGTGATGGGGTGTCCTGGTGTTGCGGGGTGTTTTGGGTGTGTGTTGGTGTTCGTTGGTGTTGGTGCGTCGGGTTGTTGTGTGTATGTATTCGTTGTCTGCTTGTGTGGCGTGGGTGCGGGCATAGCCGGGTATTCTGTGTGTGATAGTGGTGGTGGTTGTGGGTTCCCCGGCTCTGTGCGGCGGAGCGGCCACGCCGCCCGCGGGCCAAACACCGACACTCTGGCGTCGGCCAGGGCCATGCCCCCGAGGTGGACGTGGCGGAGCACCTCCCGCTCCGCCTGCCATCGGGGGCAGCCCCCGTCCGACGCCGCGTGGTCCCCCGCCCCGCAGGCGGCGCAGCTGCGCACGCCGCTGGTGCAGTGGTCTGTGTCGTGTTGTCCTGATTTTGCCATGTACACCGGATGGACCTACGCAAAGGGTGGAATGTACTATTCCGAGCTCTTCAAACTCGCTACATACAGATTGCGATGTAACTGTTGTTCTGAATATGATACCTATAACTAAGCAAACGTTTCAGCAAAGCAGTCTTAATACACAGTTGATAGCAATCTCTTTATGTTTGAAGTGGATCCATAGTGAAAACTGCATATAACAGCATATCAAGCAGGACTATGAAATGCCAATAACTTGGCAGTACTTCGTACGAACTGCTGCGTATCACCAGCCAGTGAGCCAGGAATAAAATAACTACCTACCAGCATTCTCCAACACCACGGTCGGCTCCAGTACAGCTCGTCAATCTACAACCTGATTGAGGCTAAGGAACAATGAGCCGGGAGTGAATGCTTACAAACACGCGCCGACAGGCCTGGATCACACGCAATCACTGGAACACTGGATCACACGCGGCATGAACTAGAGTGGGCTTGCTGCGCATACCAGCGAGCAGAGCTGGTGAGTGATCCTGACATTTTTTTCCCCCTAATGTCGACCCCTGTTTCGTTGCAATTGCACACAATCCAGTCGAAACGTGTGGCAAAGGTCGACCCATGATGGACAAGATTTTGCCAACAGTGTCATAGTATTGCTGAAATACCTCAACTGAGTTGACTGTGACAGTAAGCTAATGCAATGCTTAAATAATGCATGTCTCAAATCATTGCACTTAAGATCTGACATCTCCATGCACTGCCTAACACCAATCCAAGCATTTTTAATCATTTGATTTCTCAATTATCTTGAAAAGTGCCACTGAAAACTCAAGGATTTGTTAACATCAGTGCTCAGCCACACACAAAGCAAGCATTAAAGAAAAACAATCTCACCAGCAGTCTTATTAGCAGACACTGATGGTCCTTCAGGACTGGATGACTGAAATGGCAGCTCTGTAGTGTCTTGATCTTGTTCTCCACTGCCTTTGCCCTTGGACATTCCTGTGAAAAGTGATGATAATTTAACTAAGTATTGAGGACGACCTTAGAAAGACAACAAATAAAAGAAAAAGCAACATGTTCTTATTGGGACAAAAAAACTGAGAGAAGCCAGATATCAATTAAAACCAAGATCCGCCAGAAAAAAACATTGTTGATTGTTGATGTAATAAAATATCAACCCAAGTGAAAGAACATGATTTTTTAACAAAAAAAACATCCTTTCAGCTCACTTGGGGAACACTTCAAATCACTTTCAGGCTTGTGCACATCTTTTCATGTTTGTGATCCAGTTCCCATCTGCAAACCATGTCAACACCCTTGAAGGATTGTAACTCAGCCTGGCATAATCTATGCATGTTTGCATAGCTGCATAAGCTGTGTGTCTGTGACACAGCCTTTGGTAGATATCAGGCATGACTGCTTCACAATTTTCAATTTCAGAAGTTATGTAGGCTTACTTCATGCCATGAAACATCAAAATTTTAATAATGAATTCAGAAGGAAATATAGCAATGTCATTCATTTCATATTTATAGGCATCACACGCAATGCACCACACAAATCGACAGGGAGACAGTGTAGAGTATGCATGACTTTCCACACCCATAATTATCTGTGCACTCAAGTGTACATTATATACTCAACATCTAGTTTTTTTTCTTCAACAACATTTCAGGCTAGGTTGGATTAGGTTAGGATATTTTATTTGAAAATGATTCCCAAAACAAAAATTGTCATGCAATTTTTTAATTCTTAAATAAGAATTTGTTTTCTTACATGGAAGGTTAGGCCAGGCCATGTCACTTCTTTCATAATGTCAAACCAAATATTACTTTTTATGCTATATTACCCAACTTCAAGCCCTTTTTGGGTGATATTTTGCTTCCAAGCTTAAAAGTATGCATCTACAGAGTAAATGAGTGGACATATCATATCAAGCACATTCATAAACACTGCATTGAAAAAAGAAATTCCAAGAAATCAAAATACCTTAAACCACATTTTATCTATATTCATTTTGAAATTTTTTTTAAACAAAAAAGTTGTTGATTTTATTATTTGAAATTGTGCTTCTTCAAAAACAGCCTAGGATAGATTAGCTTTCCGACTTTTCAAATTCAGGTAACATTTCCTTAAAACTGGATGTCTTAACTGCATGTCTCATCTGACTTCTACTGATTTACATGTTAATCCTGCTGCCATATAAACCACCATTGAATAAAGCTCATGCATACCCTCACCCTGAAGCCTGATTATCAAGTTTCAAGATGAGGGCTATATAATTTTTGAATTTCAATTTCTTTTACATAAGAAAGGCAACTTTTAGACTGACTGTAGAACTGCTTGCAGACATAGCTTCGCCTCATTGGCTCATCAAGAACTACCTAAGTAGGTACCTACTTTCAGAATAGGTTCTGTTGCCGCTGATAATTTTACAAGTTGGCAGCTTCATAGTTCCAAACCTTATTGAGCTGAGACGTTTACGGCGCCGCACTCATGGAGCTGTCATCCGCTGGACACAGCCATGTTCATTCGTTGCGACGTTGTACTCAAAGACGGACGGGGATTCCGCATCCATATGTGAGATAGATACCGAAGATACATAACTGCGAGAGATACCGCAGCCAACCACTGCGAGAGATACCGCCCTTCTGGCGAGAGACAAACAAGATCCCACCAATCTGGGACAGAAGTAAGTGAGCAGTGTTATTATATATGCCCTGATTACAGGTGGTCATTGTACGCGACAAGATATTTATGCCTCTTTGCTGAACATTGATGTCGTTGTTTTCTTCATTGTCCTAATGTTTGTTTCGTTCATTTCTTCACAGTATTTACGTGACCAGAGGCGACAGGTTGGATGAGCCAATAAATGAGTCAAGTGACGCGGTCTCTATCCCAGTCCCAACCCATGTTTGCCGTTACAGTAAATATTCTCCCTCATTTCTTTGTTGGTGAAGTAGATAATTAGATATTTGCCAATATTAGCTGAAAAGAGTAGATAGGCAGCCTTGTATATGTAGTCAGATCATTATTTTATTTGAAAGTGAATGTGGTTTGTCGTGCATATTATATTTCGTAGCTGAGGGGCGTGGCACATTGACTGGATACACCAAACTCCTCATGTTTTTCTTTAGTTAGTATTTTTCTTTTCTCTTATATGAACATACCCTGTTCCTCTTTTAGTTAGTGAAACTAAAATGTGACTGACTAAACCTTCCTGTATTGGTGTGTGAATTAATCATTGGAAACCCCCCTATAAGTCAAGATGGAGAAAGATGGTGCTGAAGCTCGCTATTCATCTAGAGGCAGGATTATCAGGCCAACAGAGAAGGGTCGTCAGTATCAGGCTGAGATGTCAGGAAAAGCTGAGAGACGAAAGATGCAACCCATGGTCAAAGGAAGCCAAGCAGATTATGCAAAGCATGCAGATGTGGAATCTGAAGTAACACCAGCTGATAGTGTTTCAAATACTGGATTAAGCTCTAGTCTTAAGAGCAGATCAAGCTCAGTAAGTACAAAGGTGAGCATGCTGAAGCTGAAGGAAATGCAGGTGCAAGTTGAGGCTTCCACAAAAGCAGCTATGTTAAAAGAACGCTACCAGTTGGAGAAAAGGAAAGCTGAGTTGAAGTTTGAAGAAAGCCAGATATTGCAAGATGAGGAAAATGCGGAAGATATGCAAGGCAAGCAAGGTGAAAGTCGAGAACAAAGTGCTGCTCTACAGCTTAACACGCGCACTGGAGTGGGGGGGCGAAATCCGCCCACCCCTCCAATTTTTCGCAAATAACTGCAGATTTTACCGGTCGATATACGCGATTTTCGGTGTACCTGCTTAAATATGAACGGCGCGTCGTTTAAAGCAAGAAAAATTGAAATCGCCCGAAAATTTTTTCAAGTTAGGGGCCGCTAAAGTCAAAAAATGTTATAGCGCCAGACCACAAAAATCGGCGCAGATGCGCTCCCAGTATACTGACAAAAGGGAAGTGTTCTAGGCAACACTAGGGACTTGTTTGATGCATATTGATATGCTGTATAGTTTCAAGGTCATGTTAGGTCACTAAGGTCAAGTCAGGTCAAGTTCATGACAGGTTAATGGAACCAAACTTGATCAACTGGAATGTTGCCATAAATGGACTACTGGTTGTCATTTGTACTGTTTGTCATTGCGTTTCCATACTTTATTCATGTACTTCACTCCCTTCTTCACGAAGCCGATTGCTCCGAGCTGCCCGACGGAGCAGTCGGGCGGGCGGCCGGTTCCGGTAACTGGAACAGGTAACTGACCTGATAAAGTGGTGCTATGTAGGTGACCTGAGGTCAAATGTTGGGTCTATTATCTGCATTGCATCATTAGTAATGTCCAAAACATCATTGATGCCCATTTTTGAGCATTTAAACACAATCACAGCGATCCATAACGATGACAAGCCAAGCCACGCAAAACCGGAAAATTTTGCCAATCTGACCTCATTTGACCTTGAAGATATTGACCTAAGGTAACGAAAATTGCACACAATAGAGTTCACTACCGTGCCCATCCACCCTGCGAATTTCGTTCCTCCAGCTTTACTACGAGCCGAGATCTTAGGGGGGCGGAATCCGCCCCCCTCCAGTGCGCGTAATTCTCAGAGGCCCTCCAGGGCGCGTGTTAAGAAGAAAGATTCACTGAAGAAGAAGCATGCCCTTGAATTGCCGGAAATGGAACTGAAGTTTGAGGAGCAACATCATGAACTGAGGACAGCCATGGCTGTAAGTGAGGCTAAAACAAGAGTTCTTGAAGATTATGAATCCACGAAGGGTTCAGGAATATCAGTGCAACACAGGGAGTGTCTACAAGAGGGCGATGATAGTACAAGAAAGTC
Source organism: Ashinkailepas kermadecensis (assembly GCA_034440615.1). Lineage (NCBI taxonomy): Eukaryota > Metazoa > Arthropoda > Thecostraca > Neolepadidae > Ashinkailepas > Ashinkailepas kermadecensis. The sequence continues at coordinate 210,637 of JAOTOM010004287.1, read as the reverse complement.
ACAGGCTGGTACTGACCAGGCAAGGCAAGCAAGTAATGAGGTACTGAAGGATCTGGCAGGCATACTGACAGAGCAGTTGAAGCACTACAACCTTCCAACCTTTGAGCCAGAAATCTTCAAAGGTGATGTAGACAACTTTTCCATTTGGCTCAACTCTTTTGAAACACACATTGAACGAAAGCTAGTTTGTTCCGTAGAGAAGCTTCACTTCCTGAGACAGTACACCGGTGGTGAGGCAAGAGCAGCAATTGCTGGATTTTGACATCTCAGAACAGAAGATGCATATCAGAAGGCTGAAGAGAAACTTCTGGATCGATATGGTAATGATTTCTTTGTGGGCAATGCATATAGAAAGAAGATTCATGAATGGCATGCAATAATACCAGGTGATGGCAAGGCACTACAGAACTTTGCAGACTTTCTGGAACACTGCCTGTCGGCAGCAAATGATGTTGGTCATTTACATGTGCTGAATGACCCAAATGAAAACAAAATTATGTTGCAAAAGCTGCCCAAGTACTTGGTTGACAGATGGAGGCGCAAAGTAGACGAAAGCATCTATGAGTCCAAGGGCATGTCTGCTGGATGCTACCCATCCTTTGGAGAATTTGTGGCCTTCCTAAGCAAAGAAGCACGGATTGCCTGTGGTCCAGTTGTAGTTGAGCAAGTTCCGGCCATGAGAAGTGCAAGAGCACGTGTGTTCCTGTCAAGTGGTGACGTACCATCCACCAGAAGGAAGGAACAAAGTTGTGAATTGTGCTCAGAAGGACACAAGATTCAAGAATGCAAAATCTTCCTGGGCAAAAATGTACACGATCGCCGACAACTTGTGCAAAGACACAGACTGTGTTTTGGGTGCTTGAAAGCTGGGCACCTGTGGAGAATATGCCGAAATAGGGAGAGATGTACACAATGTGAGCAGCAGCATCCAACAGTGCTTCACATTTATAAATATAGAAGTTCAAATGCTAGTGCTACAGCATTACAGGTAGCATGCACTGCAGACAAGCAATGCTTACACACCATGATAGTGCCTGTTCAGCTGCATAGCTTAAATGCTCCAGGTTACAAGCAAGTGGTATATGCTATACTAGATCCACAATCGGATTCATGTTTCATTGATGAGTCAGTGCTTGAAAGGGTGAAGGGAGATAGTGAAGAAGTAGTCTTGGAGCTCTCAACAGTTGCCGGAAAGGAAGTTGTATCAAGCCTTGCTGTAAAGGATTTGGTGGTGAGTGCACTTGAATCAGGCACTGAAATAAAGCTACTGCTACTGAAATAAATCAGGCACTGAAATAAAGCACTGGCAGAGATGAAGGTCCATGGGCTGTTAAGACAGAACTTGGATGGAGTGTGATTGGCATGATGGAAAATGGATCTGAGATTGCTGGTTGCTGCCATGCCAGTGTTGGTGAAGAGAGCTCTTCCATGAAAAGAGCTCACTTTGCATTTAAAGTGCAGACAAAAGAAATCAGTCCATTGCAAGTCGAAAAATTGTTTGGAGCAGAATTTCAAGAAACAGAGCCAAACCATAAGATGTCACAAGAGGATCATAGGTTCATCAAGATGATGGAACAGGAGATGCGACAGAGGGATGATGGCTACTTTGAAGCTCCTCTTCCTCTGAAAGTTACAAACATTGAACTTCCTGACAACAAAGTGGTTGCATCGAGACGTCTCAATGGATTGAAGAAAAGGTTGTCACGAGATCAAGGATTCCGTGAAGATTACACAAGCTTTATGAAGGAAATGCTACAAAGGGCTATGCTGAGCCTATCCCAGAAGAAGAACTACAGCATGCAAAGGGGAAAACATGGTATGTGCCACACCATGGGGTGTACCACCAAAAGAAGAGGAAGATTAGAGTAGTATTTGACTGCAGTGCAGAACATAAAGGCATTTCACTTAACAATGAACTCATGCAGGGCCCAGACATGTCAAACAGCTTGACTGGCATACTCGTACGGTTCAGGAAGCACCCTGTGGCATTCACCTGTAACATCCAAGGCATGTTCAACCAGGTTGGTGTGACAAAGGAATGTCGTGACCTACTCAGATTCCTGTGGTGGAGGAATGGAAACATAAGTGAAGAGCCTGTGGAATATAGAATGACTACACACTTATTTGGTGCAACGTCATCACCAGCATGTGCTATGACAGCCCTGAACTAATCGTGTATCACTACCACTGTAAAACGGAACACTCGGGAAGAGAAGCCACCCTCAGTGAAATTAGGCAGTCAGGTTACTGGGTGATTCGAGGAAGAGCCGCAGTGTCAAAATGTATACTGAACTGTGTGAAGTACAAGAAACTACGAGGAACTGTCCTTGAACAGAAGATGGCGGACTTGCCTCAGGAACGCATACAAGTTTCCGAACCATTCACATTCTCAGGTGTGGACTATTTTGGCCCGTTTCTAGTGCGAGAACGTCGAAGTGATGTAAAGCGCTGGGGCGTCATCTTTACGTGTCTTAGCTGCCGTGCAATTCATCTTGAGACAGCAAATTCGCTTACCACAGACGCATTTCTCAATGCATACAGGCGATTTGCTTGCCGACGAGGACCGATCAGGCGTCTGTTTTGTGATCGAGGTACCAATTTCATCGTTGGAAAGGGTGTGCTAGAGGCTGCACTGAAGGAGATGGACAGCAACCAGATACAGGGAGAACTTCTTAAAAATGAATGCGACTGGTTTGAGTTCCGGTTCAATGCTCCACACGCTAGCCACATGGGAGGTGCATGGGAGCGGCAGATCAGATCGGTGAGAGTCGCGCTCACCAGTCTGTTGGAGGAACATGGTCAGCGCCTCGACGATGAGCTCCTGCGTACAGTTATGACCGAAGCCGAAGCAATCGTGAACAGCCGACCCCTATCTTATAGTAGCATGACTAACACCGACACCGTAGAGCCACTAACACCTAACCAATTACTAACGCTGAAGTCCAAAGTTATCCTACCCTTACCTGGCACGTTCTGCAAGGAAGACGTCTACGCTCAACGACGCTGGCGCAGAGTCCAATACCTCGCGGAGCAGTTCTGGATTCGGTGGCGTCGAGAGGTCCTTCCGTCACTACAGGAGCGGCGAAAGTGGCAGAAACCGACACGGAACTGGCGAAATCGTGGTCGTGGTGGACAGAGACGCTCCAAGGTGCAGGTGGCCGATGGGACGCATCGTGGTGACTTATCGTAGTGACGACGGACTGGTGAGGAAAGTGAGAGTGCGGATCGGGAGCTCGCAGTATGAGCGGCCGGTACACCGACTCATCCTGCTCCTGAGAAAGCGGGATTCCGAGACGGGGAGCCATGCGGTATGAGCTTCGTCCGCGCCCACTGCGCGTTCGAGGGGAAAGACTGTCTACCTGCGTGTCTGTATGTATGTGTGCTTTGTGGGCCCGTTTGTTCGTTTTTGTTTGTTGTTGCCTTGTGTCGCTTTAGGTTCTTGTGGAAAATCTGTGACAGATTTTGGGGAGCCATGTTGCCGCTGATAATTTTACAAGTTGGCAGCTTCATAGTTCCAAACCTTATTGAGCTGAGACGTTTACAGCGCCGCACTCATGGAGGCTGCCATTCCGCTGGACACAGCCATGTTCATTCGTTGCGACGTTGTACTCAAAGACGGACGGGGATTCCGCATCGATATGTGAGATAGATACCGCAGATACATAACTGCGAGAGATACCGCAGCCAACAACTGCGAGAGATACCGCCCTTCTGGCGAGAGACAAACAAGATCCCACCAATCTGGGACAGAAGTAAGTGAGCACTGTTATTATATATGCCCTGATTACAGGTGGTCATTGTGCGCGACAAAGATATTTATGCCTCTTTGCTGAACATTGATGTCGTTGTTTTCTTCATTGTCCTAATGTTTGTTTCGTTCATTTCTTCACAGTATTTACGTGACCAGAGGCGACAGGTTGGATGAGCCAATAAATGAGTCAAGTGACGCGGTCTCTATCCCAGTCCCAACCCATGTTTGCCATTACAGGTTCTGTTCAAGTTCTTACCTTGGAGCCAAGACTGCCATTTGCCGCCAGCACCAAAACTTGAATTCTTTAGAATAGTGGGCAATCCTTTGTGTTTGGTGTCCATGTGCCTCTTCAGGTTTCTACTTTCGCCATTGAAAGTGCAGTTCCAATGTCCACAACGAACATTCATACGTGACGGAGGTCGACCCATGCCTGCCATCTAATAATACAGGCACAGATCAGAATGTAAAATAACAAGGTTCGATAAGAAATATTCTGTGACGAGTATCAATGCTTCAAACCACCAAACGTGCAACAGCAACCCAAGGCGATCTACAACCGGTACTACACGCACATGAGCCAGTTTCGTCGCAAGCGCGTCACCGGTTGTAACACGTTCTCTGAAGCTGAAAAAAAAATCAGGAGACAGGCAATAAGAGCTAAACTCCCATCCAAATCAAAGGAAGCTAGGCCGTACGGGATTTCGTTTTTCTCCCGGGTGGCAACTCTTGCCAACTGGAGGTTGTCTCCCCACAGCCAAAGAGTCAGGCAATAAGAGCTGAAATCCCATCCAAATCAAGGCAATCTAGTCCGTACAACGATTTCGTTTTCTCGCCAGGTAACAATTCTTACGAATTGGAGACTGTCTCACCACAGCCAAGGACACGAGTATTAAATTAAACATACTGTTGTATTATGTTAATCATTGCATACATTTTTCCATAGAAGCATGAATATATCGTTCTGGAATGGAAAAGTAGGTTGATTGGTGACTACGCCTTCGCGTAGTACTGTCTCCTGAGTACTTTGCTAAGCAAATGTTCTGTCTCCTACTCGGGTTGTCGAGGAAGCCGTTTCTTTTTCACCTCTGGGGTGCCGTTCGCGTGCCTGATGCAAGCATGTTTTGAAATTAGGGTATGGAATTTTTCACCGGCTATTTTTTCACAAATGCGGCTTCTGGTGGAAATTGAAAGACTGCATTTTGAATGTGCGGTACGGATGCAGTGAATAAACGAAATCCGAAAACATTGCATAATTCTTACTAACCTGGACCTGTTCTCTCTGCCGAGCACCATGCATTTAGGGCGCATAATTATTTTTTGAATGCGGCTAAATGGGGTTGAAAAATTGAGTATATCAAGTAAAAATTGGAGTAAAATATTTATCCAGGCGTACCTTATCACAGGACAACACATGTGCGCTTTATTCGCGTGCCTCTAACCCTCCCCAGTGTTCTGTGCGAATGCGGAATATTACATAGTTCCATCGATGATATCAGCCATCAGCCAGTGGGCCATGTTGCTCACTCGTCGCTGCTGTCCTCAAGAGTGGGCCACCAGGCACAACCACCTGTATTGCAACCTTTCTACCGCATTTGGCGAGACCACTATAGCTTCGACTACCTCGCGGAAGGTTAGTGTGTGGCATTGCTTCGTACTCTGAAGGTGTTTCTTGTCAAACCGTGTCGAAAAACAATGGGTCGCCATGTGTAAAAAAGAAGTTAACGTTCACGACGAAGAGTGTTCCACTCTTCGTCGTCTACTCTACGAACTAAGGCCTTATAGAGTATTTAGCTCATTATGTGATAGGATTATTGTATCGTTCCCGTCACTTCCACCTGCAGTGCCGGTTAGCGATTTCAGAGTTACATTATATGAAAAACGGATTACCACAGGGAAGCTATTTATCACCAGTTTTATTTAACATCGTCATTAACGATATTCTCACCGATGTGTCTCACCTGGGATATTACCAGAGCTCTAAAAATCGCCGGTTCCCCTACAAAACAAAATTATGGAAACACGTAATTGCTACATGAAGAGCGAAAACTTCTTTAAATCACTACGCGTAATCGCAAATGATGTAAATACGATCAAACCAGCGCTTTAATGTCAGATTATCCATTCATAACTTGTCCACATTTGTTCCGGTTATCCCATGTCATGGCCATGGCCTTTCTAACCTGCAGTTAACTCCATGGCACGGATTGCATCCAAGGGTATATTTGGGATTAGGGCGTGGTCGCCGCTACAGTTTGAATATTCTACAACACAGCTGATCTCCACAGGCACCGTACGAAATCAGCTAAGGGTTCATATCAAATCGGAGAATATGTGATTCGTTCAATATACTAGCACATATCAAGACGATAAATTCACAATTGATGGCAATGTATTCCTTCATCCTTTCTGAAGTTTTCATCATTTCCCTGCTTAGACTGTTTAGACAGACATGAAAACCATAACTGATCAATGATGTAAAATGCTGGCCCTCCATCCTTGAATGCATGTCTTGATTTTTTCTCAAATCATCCACAATTTCTAAGCAACAATGTTCTTCATCTGCACAGGTAGACATGCATTTTTTGGACAATGGTATAAGGAATTGCATGGACCAACACCATGGCAAACTGGGTGACAATTGTGGTGCGCAAGATGATGCCGAAAGCCAACCAGAACTGTATTGAAAGAACATGTCCAAAACCAGCTGTATTACAGCACTTGCGAACATTGGCAGCCCATGCACGCAAAATTAGGTTTCAGATTTAGCCAAATTGTGTTAGGTTGGTTAATATTATGCATTGCATCATGCTTAACCCAAGATGCCATGCTGCTAAGCAAATACCTACCAACATCTTGCCGTGTTGCAAAACAGTCCAAGCCTTGGTCATGGCCATCAAGGTGTGCTCAATGTTGGTCAGACATGCAGATGATGGCTGCAAATGGGTTGGAAGGACAGCAATTCAACAAATTGGGGATTGCAAGGGAGCTGGAGGGGTGGCATTTCGGGAAAATTAAGTAGAATTTCAGCAAAACAGTTCTCAAATTCCGAGCCATTGCCTCCATGAAAGATTGCATCTGCAAAGGATTAATCACTCACCTCGTAGGGTGTGTGCTAAGATTAAAGATGAGGGGATATGATCATGAAGTTAAATATATTTTACATAACAAAGGCAAGTGCTCAGGACTCATAGAACTGTTCGGAAACATCACCCTACCCATACCTAGGTAGGTACTTACCACATACACCGGGCACCAGCTCGCAAACTTCTCCCCGGTTGCAAATCCAGTGCCTTTGAACCGAATATCTTTCTCAGACAATTTCTTGTGCTTACTTGCCACGTGACGTTTAAGTGAATGCTGGTAGCTATGCCAACTACAACCTGGTACGCCACAATGCACGAATTGCCTTGATGCCCAGGCATCCGACTTCTTGGAACTTCTGATCTTGCTCAACTTTCGCTCCTTGGGCATTCTGGCAAGCAATCACGGGACCACTCGAAAAGGAAGAGCCAACGCGCAATAACCGCGTAAAAACTGGTCACGTTTGAAAGGAACTGCACGGAAGCAAACTCCGCTGTCGCTCTGTCAACTTCATTTATTGGAGTTGTCTACCGCTCGTGAGTCACTTCATTCTGACGTCATAGTTTAATATTCGATTGACATTTCCTGGCATGGACTACATTATCTACCTACAGTAGTTAATCTCCAATACAAAATATCACAAAATACAACATTGCTTAGTTCAATATCAGTATTAATAGGAAAGCGTTTCTTTAAATAATACATGACGTCAGAACAGCGTGCTGCCAGCGGTGACTAGCGGCAACGATCGCAATAAATTCAATTGATAGAGCGACCCAAGAAATGTGACGTTTGTGGCGTCTGGCATGCAAATGCTGCCAGTTTTAAACGCATATCACGGATTTGAATAAATAGGCGCATTGACTTGTGAATATATGCTTGTTCCATACATTACTAAAATAAGACACCTGTTTGTTACTTTTCTAATTATAAAGAAGTATTTTTAGGTTTTTTACCCAGTAGGGAATATTATGAAATAATTAAATAATGCACAAATAGGAAGTGTGTACACTTCATTAAAAATGTATACCCCGCGCTACGCATCCCGAAGGAGGGAGAGAATGACCTGAAGTTTCCGTATCACGATACAATATATATATATATATATATATATATATATATATATATATATATATATAAAAATACTTTGTTATAGCACATGAATAGATGAATAATCCATGATTATATACCCAGCAATGCTCATCAATTTTGCCTTAAACTGGCGAGTTTTGCTTGTGATACGTCGCGCTACATGGCGCTACATTGGCAATCCAGTATACAGAATACAACATTCACCGTATAATCTGGATCATGGTATAATTGCCATTCAGATTCAATGATATGGATGTGGAGTGTGGATTGTGGAGTCGATGCTTAATGTGTGCAAAGCATCGCTGAAACCCGAACTTCTGGAAAGCTACGGAGTGTGGGTGGGTGCGGGAGGAGTCTAAGGCCAGTTTTAGCATCTGCACCAGCTGACGCTGACCCCCCCCAGGCCCCCATACGCTTCTGGTTCAAGACTGTTTCAAATAATTCCAAGATACGTCAGCTTGGATGCCATAGATGTTTATCTGTTGTTGTTTATTATCCCATGTTTATTATCCCGCAAATGTTTATTATCCCACTAATTAATATCATTTAGTGTTGTTTATGCCATACTATGTTGCATTGATGTTGTTCACGGTCTGATGCTGATGGAATTGATGCGATGTATTCAGTTTTCTTATTTTCTGCCGCTCGTCCGACACATAGGTATACGAAGTATTAAAACAACACATTCTCTAAATTCGATACATCTGCAAAAAGGTCATAAGCTGATGCGCTACCTACCATAGTAGCTAAGTAGCCACGTTTCTAGACCTCTGGATATTACACTCCATTTTTGCAGATGACAGCGCAATTTGATTCACAGATCAAAATAAAACACATTGCTTAATTTGAGTGCAAATCGCACTTGACCGGATATACCAATGGTCTATCAAATACGGTTTTGCATTTTCTGCACCAAAATCTGCCACAATAATATTTAGCAAATCACCCACGTGCCCAACTCGAGAACCAACGCTTCATCTCGGAAACACTGACATACTTTCTGTAAATTCGTTAAAATTTATTGGTATTTTTCGATCGTAGGCTTTCCATGCATCAACACATCAAACACATCCAGATCAAATGCTTTCACCGAATCAATCTATTTCGCTGCATTACATCTTCGTCATTCGGCTTCGATCGTCACATGCTTTTGCAACTGTACAAATCCTTGGTTCTTCCTACCATAGAATATGTTTCCATAGTTTACGCAGGTGGCAGTACCTCTGCTTTGAAAATTTTGGACACCTTACAAAGTAAATTCATCCACATGGCATTCGGTGCAATAACAACATCCCCCGTTACTTCTTTGCAAACAGTGTCAGGAATTCCACCATTAGTACTCCGACGAATGCACCAGACACTTAGGTATGCCGCCAAAATTCAGTTCCAAGAACATCACCTCACATACGCATCCTTGCAAGTTCTCCAAATTTACACCACGATTATTTAGACAAAGACACTTTGACGAGCATTCGGTAAGACCACCACAGCTTCGACTACCTCTCGGAAGGTGAGTGCTGTGGCATTCCTCCGTGCTCTGAAAGTGTTTCTCGTCAAACCTTGTGGAAAAACAATAGATACCCATGAGTAAAAAGAATGTTCACGTTCACGACGAAGTATGGTCATGTGGAATGCCTTATTGCTCTCGTAGTACCTGAATGTATAAACAAGGAGCTAGTTAAGAACGACATTTTTCGATGTTTCTGTCGATATCAATGGTACTTCACTTGCTTTCATTCATTTATCGGATGTTGGTTGCCAAACACCTGAGAATCACACCCTGCTCCAAGACAAACGCTATACCAATGACCAGACATTCCGATGCCATCAGACCAGCAGAATTGGTGGTACATATCGGGATGGAGCTATTCAAGGGAAATGCTATACCAATGGCGAGACATTCCGGTGCCATCAGACCAGCAGAATTGGTGGTACATATCGGGATGGAGTTATTCAAGGGAAATGCTATACCAATGGCGAGACATCCTATTGACACCAGACCTGCTGCCTTGGTGCGATGCACAGCAGGTAGCACGGCCTTCAGCACCACAACACAGTGTCACAACATGGTGCCGAGTAGGTAGTACAGTCTTCAGGTCCAAAATGGTGCCAGTAGGTAGCACAGTCTTCAGGTCCACAACATCGTGCCACATAATACCGAACAGATAACACGGCCTTCAGCACCACAGCCCGTCCGCAGACAGCTCGTGAGCCCATCCGCATACCTGGTCAGAGTCGTCGGACTCGACACACGCCAATCAGAGTCAACGGGCGGCACCCTTGTACCTATTCCCCAGATCCTCGAATGACGACTGCACCTCCAGCCGGACCTCAGCAGGTCGGTCTGGACCCTGTTCCGCGACGAATCTTTCGAGAGAAGAAAACAGTTCAAGACATATCGAGGAACGCTCCTGTTAATAAAACCTGCTGACGATGACGTAACACAGCATACAATATAGTAACAAACCACTCTAACGTCAGTAGGACATAATGACTACGGCACAAGGAAGGGAATTCTTGACGTCGGTGATTACTGGTATTTGTTGTGAAAACCAAAGTTACCATAATGTTTTGTTATACTCTCCAGCCAAAAACTATCGCATTCCTGCATGATATTACAGCAGGCATTAGCATCTAGATTTCCCAAAATATGCTCAAATACTCTCCTGTAGCCTGTTTCATAAAGCAAAATTCGGTGTAAGTAGTAAGTAGTAAGTAGTAAAATTCTGTTTCATAAAACAAAATCTACAATCTTAATTTACTACTTACTACTTACTACACCACACTACCATCCTGGGCTAAATTCAGGCAGGCTGTTTCATAAAAGTTACTACTTACAACTACAACTACAACTTGTAGTAAAAGTGATGCACAACTTACTACCATAGTTTACTCTGCCCGAGCCACAGTATTGTATGACCTAAGATTATCAAGTGATTTTATCTGAACTCTGTGAAGTGATTTGAAGTGACTGCTGTGATAATCAACAAAGAAGCATTTATTAAGCATGGATGCTGCAAACAGGAGGCGACGAAGGCCACGGAGGTTCAGGCCACGTATGAATATGAACCTGGATCTACCTGAGCCATTTCGGTAAGAGCTCATATTGCTGTTTTCGTCAAATGGAAGGTATTCAGTTTGTCTTTATGCATAATGTTATGAATAATTAATTCAACAAAAACATATGTTCATTGCAACATCACCCACTGGTATGCAACTTGAATTGTCAACCATGCATGAATGATAAATGTAAAATCAAACAAGTGTTCCAACAACCTCACATATGAACAAACAAATTTAAATACATCCCCATGTATTCTGATAAATGAGCAAAAACATCACTGATAACTTCTATTTGCCAATCAAACATGCATGAAATGCTTTTTGAAATGACATGAGCAGTTTGAGATACTCGGGAGGCTTCGTTCATCAGGCAATCTATGTATATAGTGATATTGATCATGCTTCAGTTAAAGTCCTACGTACCATTTATACTTCAATGTCCCCACTTCAGGCAGCGCTTCAGAATAACAGCAGCACTGGCAGAAATGCTCCTGGCAGTTATTGCTGCTGACCTTCAACACCAGACTGCAAGAAACAAGGCACTTGCAGCAAAGCAGCAGCTGCTACTTGCAATGAGGTATGTAACCATCAAATATCTAGATAGAGGTTTTCTGCTTTCAATAGGCAGGTATTATTGCACTTTTAGGTACCCACAAGGAAATTTTTACACCCAATTTTACCTCCATGGGGCACACAATGGGGTTAGGTTTTGTTTGTTAGGTTGCACAAGGCATTTTAAGTTGAAAAAATGTTAATAATAACCATCATGAAATTGGGTGGATTTGTTTCAATGACAGATTAGGCTAGTCAGGCTAGGCTAGATTTTCTGAAGTTTAAATTGTGTGTACATTTTCCTTTTGAAATCCTATTTCTTATGTGGCACATTAGGCTAGGTTAGCTGGTTATATTTTTCCTTTCTTTTGAACATTATTTGTATGTTATATTACCCAACACATAGCTCTTTTTGGTTATTGCCATTTGTATTGACATTGAAACTACTAGCTCCAAAACACGCCTAAACCAGCATTTATCAACACAGCAAATTTAATGTTTAAATTGGTGCCATCTTACTCTACCTTCGGTGTCATTTCAGGTTCATGGCAACTGGAAACCTCTATCTTCTAGTTGGGGATGGTCACGGCTTTTCGAAGGCAACGGTTTGCAGAGTGGTGCACAGAGTGGCACAAACTATTGTGAGAAGGCTGATTGGGATTATCAGGTGGCCATCAGCCAGACAGGAAATGGCCAGAATTCAAGCAGCCTTCCAGCACATGCATGGAATTCCTGATGTTATAGGTAAGTGAAAATATCAATTATGGGGCCATGGTCATTTCATGCATATATAATCATATAAACTGTGTAGCAAATGCATATCAACACCGTATTATTGTGCAGAGGAACAACAGACAGTAACCTATAGATAGGTAGGTACCTGGGTAGGTAGGTAGGTACCTATGTAGGTGCCTAGGTAGGTGCCTAGGTAGGTAGGGGAGACTGGGGCAAAACGGCCCACTTAGTTGTTTTTCTCATATTGAGCGCCAGTCTATTGTTCTAGATAATCCAAAGTAGGATGATTTTGAAGGCCATCCTTTCAGGAATCAATGATATAGGCATGAAGTCTAAAACATTGAATGAAACAGAATGACATTGAGAAAAGTCAAGCCATGTTGTTTTTGCATTTTGCCCCATAGCTGGGGCAAAATGGACCCATGAGGAAAAATGGGTCAATGTTCCGGCATTCTTAATTTGGATGTCCCTGGTCAATTTCAGACCTTTACATGTTGATACACCTCCCAACCAAATCAGATACTGCTTTGACCCATCGTCTATGTTGGTGAATGTGTAGGAGTAGTGCTTGTGGGTGAGTGGGTAGTCCCCTGGGCAGGAGCGTAGCTGATAGGGAGGTATGCATCTCACCCATTTGTTTTCCGACGGAGCACCTGCCGGCGCCTTATCTTTCAGCTACATAAAAATTTGGGGAATTTGTTGATTCGCAGTTTCTGACAATTACCAAAATGTGCATATGAGGAAAGCACAGGCGCTCTTCTGATACCGGAAATCCGGGATAGGGCCCTTCCCCATCGTCCCTTTTTTACCTAGTGGATACGGCACTGTCCGTGGTAGTCGCATTCCCTTGCATTAAAATATGTTGATGCACATTTCTGGGCTCAATATTTGTTCCAATTCCTTATCGTTTCTCGCAGACAAAAGAAATTCAAAGCCCGTGTTGCAAGTCAGTTTTATTATTGAAATATTTTTTATGAACCTGAGCTCGTGATAAGACTAGGGTACAAACTCAACATGCTTCTGCACTGTCTTAGGAACAACGATAACTCTCGATTGTCATGGTACAAGACAAGTCACACACAAACATATGATCATCTTTCATATCTCTCCTCCACACACATTGAGTATTATTATCCATTAGGTAGGTGAACATGGAATTACCTTGAGAATTTGAGAATGAACAGTGAGCACTGAATATGAACTAAAAATTTCCGAGTGCATATGAACTGTCCCGACAACTAAACTCTACTTATAATGACACAAATCGCCCTGGAAGGCATCATCATCACTGTCATCTGCTCCTCCACACGCATCGTGAGCCCATCTGTCGCACAGCACGCATCGGGACCACGGTTCGCGTGACCTGGACTGGGAAAAAACGAATTACAGTATAGGCAGGCCGGATCCTCTTCATCATCGGACGATGAATCAAACAGCAGCTTTTTTGCCTGTGGTTTCTTCGTTTTCTTCTGCTCAGATGCTTGCCTCTTTGCACCCGAACGTTTGGTTTCCTTGGACCCACCTTTTCCTTTATTGTTCTTAATTTTCTGCTGCCTGTCTTCTCTTACTTTTATTTCCCTTTCAAGCTCGTTTTGTAAGGGGAAGCTGTGATAACGCATGCTTTTCCTTTCTTTCTTCCCCTCTTTCTCTCTGTTTTCTGACAGATTCTTGGTACAGGTAGAATTTCACCTGGAGACACATAGGAGCACGATGGTTCGCTGAGACTCCGTGGTCCAGGTGAAGCGGGTGGAACATCCTCATCATCACATGAGGATACAGACTCGTCTGAACCTGAACGTTCACGAGTATCTGTCGGAGCGCCTTGCTTAACACGCGCCCTGGAGGGCCTCTGAGAATTACGCGCACTGGAGGGGGGGGGCGGATTCCGCCCCCCCCTAAGATCTCGGCTCCTAGTAAAGCTGGAGGAACGAAATTCGCAGGGTGGATGGGCACGGTAGTGAACTCTATTGTGTGCAATTTTCATGACCTTAGGTCAATATCGTCAAGGTCAAATGAGGTCAGATTGACAAAATTTTCCGGTTTTGCGTGGCTTGGCTTGTCATCGTTATGGATCGCTGTGATTGTGTTTAAATGCTCAAAAATGGGCATGAATGATGTCTTGGACATTACTAATGATGCAATGCAGATGCTAGACCCAACATTTGACCTCAGGTCACCTATATAGCACCACTTTATCAGGTCAGTTACCTGTTCCAGTTACCGGAACCGGCCGCCCGCCCGACTGCTCCGTCGGGCAGCTCGGAGCAATCGGCTTCGTGAAGAAGGGAGTGAAGTACATGAATAAAGTATGGAAACGCAATGACAAACAGTACAAATGACAACCAGTAGTGCATTTATGGCAACATTCCAGTTGATCAAGTTTGGTTCCATTAACCTGTCATGAACTTGACCTGACTTCACCTTGGTGACCTAACATGACCTTGAAACTATACAGCATATCAATATGCATCAAACAAGTCGCTAGTGTTGCCTAGAACACTTCCCTTTTGTCAGTATACTGGAAGCGCATCAGCGCCGATTTTGGTGGTCTGGCGCTAAAACATTTTTTGACTTTAGCGGCCCCTAACTTGAAAAATTTTCGGCCGATTTCAATTTTTCTTGCTTTAAACGACGTGCCGTTCATTTCTAGGAAGGTACACCGAAAATTGCGTATATCGACCGGTAAAATCTGCAGTTATTTGCGAAAAACCGGAGGGGTGGGCGGATTTCGCCCCCCCCCCCTCCAGTGCGCGTGTTAATGCCTGATCCACACGCTGCTGAGCCTCCCGGTGCTTCCAAGTCTGGAGAGTCGACTGACTGCATCGCCGGTGCTGCGGGATCTCGAACTCCCGATTCCACTGAGGGAAGAGGGAGAGCAGTTGTCTCAGCCGCGGTAAACTCCTCCTCACCGAATACATGCCGATTTGTAGGGTAAATTCTGGTCACCTCAAATCCCTTCAACGCCGTCCTTACCGTCGCAGACTCCACATAGGCCGATCCGATGAGCTCTCCCATCTCATACAAAGTGATCACTTTGCCCGGGTTATTCCGAAGCCACACTCTCTGTGCTTGGCTGAACTTTGTGCTGAGTGGAAACATGAGGGTGCGATCCAGCGGCTGAAGACGATGAGATGTGTGTGGGCCGTGGGGGTATCGTCAGCATTATGACCCCTGCGTTCCTGCACAGCTGTATGGCCTCAATGCTCTTGGTATGGCTGGCGTGTCCATCCAGGATAAGAAGAACCGGTTTCTCCTTCGTCGGTTTCACGTGGCTGATAAAATGCTCCAACCACTTCACGAACAGTTCAGTCTGCATCCATCCCGACTCGTGATACATCACTAGAGATGCTGGAGGAAGCCCTTTCTCCAACTGCGGGTTTACCCTCTTTCTGGGAAATATGATACCGGGAGGAACGTAGTTCCCAGAGGCGCTTAAACACATTACGCCGGTTACTAGCGTCCCTCTCTTCGCAGAAGTGACCTAACCCACCTGCTTTGACCCCTTTCTTGCGAGTACTTTCTCCTGCTTTGTGGCCATTGTGCAAAACGCTGTCTCGTCTACATTATAGATATCGGTGGGGCCAATCTCCGCAGTCAATTTGTCCCTCAAGGTTGTCAAAAAAACGCGTCTACACTGACCCTATTAAAAGCAGCTGCCCGTGCGGCACTCGTTGTTTCGGGTGATCTTAGCGATATTATTGGGTGCCGTTTCAGGAAACCCCTCACCCACCTTCTCCTGCTACCTTCGTGTCCCTGCTGAACGGGTGAGATATGCCGTTCTTGTCCGCGAATTCATACGCCAGCCGAGCCAGATCTGATAATGTTATCCCAAACATTCTACTTTGCAGATCGAAGATATGATCCATCAAATCTTGTTCTTCTGTGAACACCGGCTTATGTCGCCCCAAACTCTTCTCCGTTGCCTAGCATATCGACATCTTTTTCGCTTTATCGAGGCGACGCTTGAGTGTTGAGTATGGAACCCCGAATTTTTCTGCCGCTTTTCTTGCTCCCATTGTCTTTACTTTAACGGACTTCACGGCCTTGGCCATGACATCCTGCGTCCAGGATTGCCTGGTTGTTTTTATTTTGTATGTTCTAACCATCTGTCAGCCAGTAGTATTCCTGCAAAAGAGACAGCCCATTAATAATTCGTATCATGGTGACTACGTACAAATGCCTCGGAAAGTTTTTTGTTCAATTTGTTTCTTAACCCGCGCCGTGCCGGCCTCCGATGCCAACTTCGGCGTTCCGGGGGGGGGGGGGGGGGGGCCTGATCATCCCCCCCCCTGTGTAGGACAAACTATAAGGCGGATAAAAAAAAAGAAGTAAGCATACGGCTGGATAGCCTTTACCGAGACTTGATGAACGCCACCGAAAAATTAGCATTTGGGCGAAAAATGACGTCACTAATGGCAATTATGACGTTAGAGATGTCCCAACGTTTTTTGTCCCCCGAGGTAATTTTTGGACATATTTTAAAAACGAGAACTGTTTTGGAATCAGAAAGGACAGGCGCATCGAACTGCTATCTCAGAATTTCAAAAATAGAAAGATGAAAATGTTCGAAATTTTAGAAAATTGGCACCAGAACACCAGCACGGGGTCTTTACAGTTTACACCCCCCCTCACTGGGATAAGGTTAAATTAAATTGGAACATTAGTCTTTATCACTCTTCAGTATATGCTATGTATGGGGCAAAATGGACCAAATTGTAGGCCATTTTGCCCCCATGGGTCCATTTTGCCCCATTCATTTTTCCCCATTGGACCTAAAGGACGAAAAATTATCAAAACAAAATATATGCTGCACCTAAAAAGTTCCTATCGCCTACATATCAAGGCTAAATAACGACAGTCGAAGAGCACCAAGCAAAACAAAAGATTTCCACATATGCTGGAAATAAATCACCGCTAAAAACTGTAACACTAATAAGGAACAAGCAAAAACAGATTCTCACCTCCTGCTCTTCAATACGCTGCGGCGGAAAGGAGTGGTGCCACGCGAGATATGCGGGCATAGACGAAACAACAGTACCACATTAGGAACACAGGTGGCGCGGACGGTAGGTGCCTACCTACCTAGGCTGGTAGGTGCCTAGGTAGGTACCTACCTATCTATCTTTAAGATAGATAGGTAGGTACCTATTTTTAAGAAAGGAGAAAGCGGGAAAGTTGACAACTATAGGCCAATAAGCCTCACATCACTAGTCTGCAAGGTACTTGAATCAATTATCAAGGATAAAATAGTTAGTTTTCTGGAAGGAAACAGAGTGATTCAAGATACTCAACATGGGTTTAGAAAAGGGCGATCGTGTCTCACTTTAAGTTTCTCTTGGACTTTTTTAATTTTGCTCCAGAACAATTTGATAAGGGAAATCAGGTTGATGTAGCATATCTTGACTTTAGCAAGCCCTTTGACAAGGCACCTCATAACCGGTTAATGATGCAGCTTCAGGCCCATGGTATTGTGGGTAACATCCTAAAATGGATAGGGTTGTGGCTTTCAAATAGACAGCAGAGAGTGATGCTAAATGGTACAAAATCATCATGGCAAAATGTTCTTAGTGGAGTCCCCCAGGGGTCAGTACTGGGACCACGATTGTTCATTATGTTTGTAAATAACATTGAAAGTGGCCTAAGCAGTAAGGTTTTGAAATTTGCAGATGATTTGAACGTCTTTAGGGCAATAACAGGGCACAATGAGCAGGTCTTGCTGCAGAAAGACTTAGACGAGCATGTGAAGTGTTCCGAAAAATGGCAAATGAAATATAATTTTGATAAGTGCAAAATCATGCATGTAGGTAGGCAGCATATCAAGGCTCCATACTGGATGGGTGGCCAAGTACTATCTGTGACTCAGCAGGAGAAGGACTTAGGTGTTATTTTGAACACAAAATTGGGGGCATCAGAACAGACCAAAGAAGCCAGGAAGAAGGCACTAAGAATGCTTGGGGCAATAAATAGGAATGTATCATACAAAAGTGAGGAAGTCATTAGGAAGCTTTATTGTGCATATGTCAGGCCACATCTGGAATATTGTGTCCAAGCTTGGTCCCCTAGTTATGAAAAAGATTGTTGGGTTTTAGAGAGAGTACAAAAGAGGGCAACAAAAATGGTGAATGGTATGGGCAACCTGGCATATGAGGAAAGATTGAAGAAATTGAATATGTTTTCACTTAGATATAGAAGGCTGAGAGGAGATCTCATCGAGGTCTTTAAATTTGTTCATGTTCAGGAATAGGGTTATCTCAGGGAACTGTTTGAATTTAACAGAAATGATGCAATTAGAGGTCATCAATTCAAAATTAAAGTTAATCACAGCAGGACAGGGTTAAGACAGTCCTTCTTCACCAACAGGGTAGTAGAACACTGGAACCAGCTGCCAGAAACCATTGTCAGTAGCAACACACTGAACATCTTTAAGAACAGCATAGACAATCATTATAAGAATAGGGGGCTTGTTTTTCTGTATTCCAGGGAGAAGTGATAAACACATTTGGTGGACAACTGGTTCAGTGTACAGAGCGCAACCAAGAAGGGCCCTTGTGGCTCATAGTTGCACTGATCTTTTATGTCTTTATGTCTATCTAGGCTGGTAGGTACCTACCTAGGTACCTACCTACCCAGGCTGGTAGGTACCTACCTATGCTGGTGGGTACCTGCCTATGCTGGTAGGTACCTACCCAGGCTAGTAGGTGCCTACCCATGCTAGTAGGTGCCTACCCAGGCTGGTAGGTGCCTACCCAGGCTGGTAGGTACCTACCTAGGCTGGCGGGTTGGTACCTATCCAGGTTGGTAGGTACTCTACCTTCCGACGTTGGCACTTCCATGTCCATCCTACAATTACCAACTTCCAGTTAACGAGTGGCTTCTTCAATTCTATCGTAGATGGCAACGCAGAGCCCGCATATAAAGATAAAGACACCTTCAAACACTCCCACGAAACCCGCATGCGCAGCACGAACGACAACGCAGCAGTTGCCACCCCATGCGCGAAATGGCGCGAAATCCACACAGCTGACGCTGGTTGTATCGTGGCTTTGAAGCTCTTCATCTAAAAACGGAGGTACTCCAGCGAATATATTGGTGTTTTACCGAGCCAGCTGCCTTGAGACAGGTGCGGCAGCATTCTGTGCAACAAAATCACATAATGGGAAAGCGCACTTAATTTTGGTCATTGGAAACTTCCTGTTTAATATTAATAAACTAAGCAGCCTGGACGGCTACATTTGTTTCTGGCGTTTCCATTCCAATTTCCATGTTGTACCAGTGGCGTTCTCAGTGTCCACCAAAGAGAAGTCTTCCCCGTCAGTGCAGTCGCAGATATCGAGGTGGGCTTCTCAATATTTCTCGTTTGTTCTAGTATATTTTTAGTGCGAGGAGGAGAGGAGCTTGGTCTCCGGGCTCACCCAACTGCGCCTCTGATGGGCGGGCATTGGTGGTGGTGGTGGTGGGGGGGGGCATATGCCACAGAGGGTCCGATGTTAGATGTTGAAATTATTGGGAGAGCACAGCCAACGTGGCGAGGGGGACGTATCCCCCTATGCAAAGCTACACTCCTACCCCTCCCCCGCCATGGAATGGTTATTTAGCTCCAGCCAGAAAAGCTGCCACTTCTGCAGGGTCGAGCGCACCCCATCCCAAGATTTTGGGAGTTGGAGTTTTAGAGGGAATGACATTTTAATGCAAGTGTTCGGAAAAACTCTGCCACTCGGGGGGAGGGGTGGGAAATGTTTTTCAGGGGCGCCGTTTTCTCCGGATGAGATTTATCGGCTAGAAACTCAACTTTCGGAGGGGCGCCAATTCCCCGGACGGAGCGCCTTTTCTTCTTTGATGAGCTACATCGTCTGAAAAAAAACTCGTTTGGCGAGGTGTGCACTCAAGCGCCCTGAAGGAACGCCTCAGCCCTTCTTTCGCAAATTTCAGGGTGCATCGATGAAACTCACGTTGCAATAACTGTTCCGGCTGCCGAAGTTGCTGCGTACACCAACCGCAAAGGTGCTACGAGCATCAATGTGATGGCGTTTGCGGGGCCCGAGCGTCAATTCTTCGGTCCACACACGCAACGGGACGAGTGCATGACGAGTGCATGATGCCGCGTTCTGCGCACATCGGGAATGTTGGAATGGTAAGATATAAGGTTATTGACAGACTTACCAGGCCGGTCATGAGAGGGAGATTAGACACAATTCGGGCAGGCGAAGCAGAAACGGTACCATATCTTGAGAAACTCCTCGGATTGGATAGCTCTGTATGGCCCTATGCATAGCTATGTATGGCCCTAAAATGAGAGGTTTCTAATTAAGGTGTCTGAAATTTCTGAAAACTACGAAAATGTCAAAATTAGGAAGTGCCAACTATGCGCATAGGTGTAGGAACAGGGGGAATGCCCCCACCCCACACACACTTGTCATGAAAACTTGAACAGTAATGGTGTGGCGGTGAATTTTAAAATCATGTCCAAAAAGGGGTTTGGCCTCTCCACTTCTTGAGACATTTCTACGCCCCTGCCTATGCCGGGTACGTTCAAACCAAACTTGATGCAATAGGTTTTTGAGCGATGTCATTCACCATGTTTCGTAATAAATTTGCCACATGTCGTAGCTGAGTACCATAAGCTTTTCTCTTGCTGCAGTTTTGCAGCCGGCGGACCAATACCCGGGGGTATTGTGCTTGGCGACAGCGCATACCCTTGCCTGCCCTGGCTCCTGACGCCAATCCCTGCACCCGAAACTCCGGCGGAGAGGAGGTGAGCACTGTGCATTGCGAAGTATCTCGATATATTGCATAGCTTCGGATACCATGCTAACCCCCCACGCAGTTATCCTATGCCTTACAGTTTCTGCAAAGCAGGCATGCCCGGTGGCGTTGCCAAGGGGGTGGCGAAGGGGGCATTTTGCATTTATCTGGCCATCGAAAGGTACCATAGCTCGCGCAGCAGGACATTCCCATACATCTGGTCATTTTCAACAGGTACAACAGCTCGCACAGCAGGACCCGGGTCACGGTTGAGAACGCGTTCGGAATCTTGAAACTAAGGTTCCAGGCGTTAGATGGGAAGATGAGACTGAAGAAAATTGAGTCCTGCACTACAGTTATCACGTAAGTAACATCCAAACGAGACTGATAAACTCGTTTCGTCCTCCATTCCATTGAACCACTTGAATTGGAATATTCGTGGCCCGCTTATCCACCGAAAACAATAAATCGTTCAACACTTCTTTTCCAGCGAAGCCAAATTACATCATTATTGCACTTTCAGCGCCTGTGTCATTCTGCACAACATGTGTCAGACAGTTGGTGACGACGGACAGTGGCTCCAAGAGGTTGCAGGCCCGGCGCGGCTGGAGGTTATCCGACAGCGCGCTGTTGAAGCAGGGGACCACGAGCCTGCTGGACCGGAGCCAGACACGGAAGCCCAGAGGCGAGCTGGCGTAGCTCGCCGCAATACAATTGTGCGGCTTTTCCGGGAGTGGCCGTCGAATCGCTCCCGCTGTGGTTGATGCACTTGTGCAGTGTGCTGGTGTTGTAGAGTAGTGCTGTACTGTACTCGGATTTTCATTTCGGTTAATTGCAATTCGTTGCGCTTCATTGCTGTTCATGCATTTCAAATACATGTGCGTGAACTCACAAGCTTTCATTTCGCATTACATTACATGAACAAGAAAAAAGAGAGCATGGCACACCAACACACACACACATCAAAGGGGCAGCCCAATGACAGTATGCAATTCATGCACTGGAACCGGGTCGCCCGCTGTATAACGGCCTCGCATTTCCTCCATTAGCAGGCAGCGGGTGTATGTGGCGACCCGGTCCCATTCTTCCGGCAATCGGTCAGAGACCGGTACCGCCATTAGCCGACGGTACTCAATGCGCGCTTGGGCCCTCTCGTCTGCTGATACACCGCACTCCACCTGCGGCGACAGCAGCTCCGCGGTGGCAGCGGCCGCCATCTGCGGCGCCAGCAGCTCCGCGGTGGCAGCGTCCGCCATCGGCGGCGTCAGCCATCAGCCGCCACTGGTCCCTCTAACTGAACGATATCGGAGGTCGGCGAAGAACTGCTGGGCTGATTAGCGAAAATAAGCTGAAAAGATCCTAAAGGCGAGGAGGGAACCGCCTTAAAAGTTGAACTACCACCAGGCACCGACGTCATCTTCATCTCCACGTCTCGTCCTGAAAAAAGGAATGTTGAGTGTGTTCCTTTACTGGAGGGGGGGGAGGGGAGGATGACGTGGGCACGCCTTCATAGCCTCTATGGGCACACATAAATGGATCCAGGAATTGTCATGGGGCACATGATCGGAAGGGCGCCACTTCGAAAGAACTTGAACGACGACCTTGCCTTCCGAGAGGCACCTATGGCTGAACAATTTGACGGGGGAAGGGGAGGGTGCACTCGAACCTTCCGTAAGGGCGCCACTGGCTAAAAATAGACATGAGGTGGGGGTGCACTCAGGCATTCCCAGGAGTGCCTTTTTCCGGACGGACGGGTGCCACCTTCCCCGGGGGGAGGGAGCACATGCCCTCAGTGCCCCACCACCTTGTATCCGCTCCTGCACACACCGGTGTTGATTTCGGATTTTTTTTATTTGGGGGAGGGCAAAATACAGGAAGGCCAAAATGGATTCGGGGCACATTTCATAGGACCCCCATACGAAAAGTCGAAGTAATTGTGGGGGAGGGGGCAAAACCAACATTGGGGGCACATGGCCTTTACAAGGTATATAAAACAACACCCCTGCCTGCACACAGACCTAATTTCTTACCAATGATGTCCATCACCAAATTGTTCAACTCGTCCAGCTGATCCTCTCCACCAGCACCCGATCGTGACAGCCGGTCACGTTTGTCTGGAAACGACACGTAATAAGGCTATTTATTGTGATACTCACATTAATGAGACGTTGTCAGGATAAGAATCGCTATCAAGTCCCCCCCTCCCCCTCTCATGAGAGGAAAAATCCTGTATCCACTCCTGCAAAAAAAAAAACACTTTTGGGGGACCGTCTCCCAAGATCTTCAAATCGGAGGTACTTGATTCAGTCGATCAGCTGATCATAGTTATGGCTACGACCGCAGGCGGCGTCTGTGTCGCAGGTGCGTGCAAGATACCTTTACTAGAAGGTAGATCGAAGTTTTCCTTCAAGCCCGCATGACGTCATCCGAAGGTTTTTTTAATATGGTATCAATATGGTTGCAGAAGACTTTTCTCAAATCATACGCAATGGTTACTTTTATTTTGCTTCCTCTACAAGCAAATATATTTATCTTCCGCTGACTTATTAATATAAATATATTAATCTTATTAATATTGTACTGTTATTTCCAGTGAACATTTGTTCCGACACATATTTTTGTCATGCATAGGCAAGGTTGGATTTGTGCATTGTAATCTTGCATGTTGAGAGGAATATTTTGTAGTCATCCAGTATGGAGAATATTTGTGTTCAAACCTTATGCATCGTAACTCAATTTGCACCCCCTTTCGGTGAATTTTGAGCACTTTTACTTGATCACAGCAGCTCATTGTCAAACTTGGGAGGTAACTTGGAAGATTCAACCTCCAGATGAGAAAACAAGAAACAATTTTCTGGAGAGGAGTGTTTGGGAATCAAAAAATCCAGGAGCAGCCTATTTCTCCAAGCATGTACCTGGGTACCTACCTACATTGACATACAACAGTCGTTGAAAATATAGCTTTTTCTAGGCCAGTTAGACCCAGGGCATGGTGCATTATTCCTTGATTAATTTTGCATGGATTATTGATGATACATGCATAATTGAACATTTATGTACAATACAATCATCATGCTATGAATGCCTTCCCAAAACTTACCATGAGTGGCAGTCTGATTTCCTGTAGTGTAAATTCAGCATCTAGATATAATGTTTGAATGTAACACATCTCTGTTTCAGGTGTCATGCCTTACTGTGCAGTACCAGAGCATAGAGGTGGCACTGGGCAGACAACTTTAATAAATAAGAAATATGATTACACCATTTTTATCAGGATTCTGCCTTAGCAAAATCTCTTAGCATACAATAAAACACATCTAAGTTCTCAAATGTTCGGGAACCAAGAGTATGCTCGAAGCATTTCAAAGACATTGATAAGAGAAGAAACCTAAAGAAAGAACTGCTCAACCCTGCCTATTTGCAGAGTAGCCAATGTCTCCTACCATCAGCTATTCCCACCATAATATTCCCACCAGCCAAAACCCTGGGTAATCCTGAAACTTTTTGTATTATTGATGTTTACATCATTTGCAAGATTACTTTGTGTTTTTCCTGCTTCGTTTGCATGTTGGCAATGTTTTTCCTCCACCAAAGAAAAAGATGGATAGGCCTGGTTAGGTTATGTCCTTTTATTTCAAGATTTTGATACTTTTCTCTGAGAAAATAGATTAGGCTAGCTAATTTTATGCTAGGTTATCTTGCGATTTCTAAAGCTTTAAATAATTAGTTATTGTATATGAACCAATTGAAACCCCCTCCTTTTTGGTATTATTTCGATTTTCAGCCAATTTTTGTGCTTGTTGGTAAAAAATATGTTCTTTGTACACTGAAATAACAATCACGATAAGACCCTCATGTGAAGCATTTACCAATAAGTTATAGCTACACTAAGTTCGGGTCAAGGGTATGAGAAATAGATGATTTGGGTCAGATCTGCTGACTGAAATGGTGCATTTATGAGCTACATTTTTGTACAGAATGGACAAAGAATGATATCAGGTGACAAATGTATCCATTAGATAATTTACATTTGGACAAGTTTTTGTATCCTATATAGTGAGCTGGATATAAAATATTTTAACCATTTTGTACATTTCTTCTGTTCTATCATAAAACTTAGTCTCGAATACAAGCATAATCCTTTTTGTGAAATAAATAGCATAGTTATTGTCAGAGGATCACATGTTCAACTTTATTGACGAAAAGTATCAAGTCTTTTGGAATGGTATTATATAGGTTTTGTTTAGGTGATTGGAGCACGATTGCTCGATGTCCTGACCTGTGTAATTTATGTATATGTCTCAAACTTAGTATGAAGGAGAGGTTATCATGAGATAACAAGTGAGTGATGCCTATATTTAGGTTGATTCTTTCCATCAACAATTATGGGATTTGTGTAATATGCCGCCACACGCCACGGTCTTCACTGCGGAGTTGATGGCCATCAGCAAAACTCTTGCATACATCGAGGTTGACGACGATATTTTACATGTTATTTTGACTGATTCTCTGAGCAGTCTTGTGGCGTTGCGCAGTTTTAACCAGTAACATGTCATCGTACGAGACATTTTATCGCACCTTACTTCGCTGCATCGCATGGGAAAACAGGTCATATTTTGCTGGATTCCAGCACATGTCGGAATCCGTGGTAACGAGCTGGCCGACAGGGCTGTAAGGCGTGCAGCACAAGCGCCAAGGAGTCGCGTTCTTCCACTTCCTGCCAGTGACTACTACCCAATTATCTCATCATTTATTCTCAGACAGTGGCAGGGCAAATGGGACCAAGTAGAGTTCAACAAATTAAAGCAAATCAAACCATACTTAGCTCCGTGGCCCTCGTCCTTCAGCCAAACTAGAAGGGACGAGGTAGCCATCTGTGGTCTCAGAATTGGTCACACTCTAGCAACACATAGGTATTTATTATGCGGGGACGACAGGCCGAAATGTGTTAGGTGTAATGCCGCGCTGACTGTGCACCATGTGCTGGTGGCGTGCCAAGCATACACAGAAGAACGTAGGCGTCACTTCGGATATGATGCGAATGCTCTGCGGTTGAAGGACTTATTGGGAGATTATTCCCGATTCATACACAATGGAGCAGTTTTGTGCTTCCTTTCGTAGATTGGATTTGACGTAATATATGCACCTGCCTAACTGATTATTTGTTTCCCCAGATCTTATATCAAGCGCCTTAATAGCTACCGATGTTTTATATTCGTTTGTGAGTCTGACGCGTGCTTAGGCAACCTTGTTATGGGTGCAGTATAACCCAATGGGGTTGACGCACCCTAAAACCCCAATAATCATCATTAAAATGGCAAACATGCATAAGAAGTCCCTGGGCTATTTTTGATCACAATGTTGTTTTTCTGGTGTTTTCTGATTTGACACTCATTCCTTTGGAAAATGAAACTTCCAAAGATATAAGCACTTTAAGTTCAAGTACTTCTATCTAAGAAATCAGTCCAAGAAAAGAATATCAAAAACATTGAAATAACTTTAAAAAAGAAATAAAAAATTGACTACATATACCTGCCATCCCACCTCAACAACATATGGGAAGTGTAGGGGAGAAGGTTTTGGATGTAGTGTTATATAATGAAAAATAACATACAATTATCAATACAAATTAATGCAACCTAACCTAGCCTACTGATGTTGGACGGACTAAAATCTACTGATGTTGAATCACTTAAACGCACTAATATTGGATTACTTAAAACCTACGGATGTTGGATTGCCTAAATATGATTTTAAAATGTGATTTTCAAAACAAATTGCAGAGGACTGTCCACAATAGCCACTGCACGTGGAGGGCATGTATCGTGAAATAAATAAATACATATATAAATAGGAAGACGTCAGCCTTCCACAGCCGCCGGCTGCCAGCGACCTTCGTGCAGACAGCGGGTCAGGCGTGCACGGTCCAGTTCGCGGACCGTCGATAGGTCATTCACATAATGACCAGATCAGGTCGCGAGTGGTGCCGTTGCTGTATCCGTTCCCGAAGCCGTCCCCGTCGGCCCCTGCGAGGTCATTTGCGCGAGGGTATCTCAGCTGAGGCCACCATCAGTGGTAGCCTTACCCGCTGGCGTGTGTGTTCCCTTGCCGCCCCAGTTCAGTGCATAGGATCAAGTTCAAGCCGCGTCGTGACAGAGACGGTCACCACGTGTGCGCCGACCACTCGTACATTACGGCTGCGATGCGAGTGATGAATGAACGCAGGCGAAGCTACAGGTGTAAGATTCTTATATTGTGAGTTCATGTTTGTTTTTTTATCGCCAACCACAGTTGACGATCCACGCAGGTAATCGTGCTGTTGCCGTTGTTACTTGGTTATGTTATAAGTTCGCGATACATTCGTACTTGAAATACGTATGCGCAAATACATGTGAAAATCGTACTAAGAACATATTCGCACTCAATATATTCGTATTCGAGGAGTTTTATGAACCACGCGAGCAGGACGTAAATCTGCAGTTGGGTCGAAAGTAACCGTTTTTATGCAATTTTCCAATTTGTGACTTGTATCCTCAATGACAGGTGCAGCCAGCTTCCTGGACACAGACATGTCATCAGCGGGTATGGACAAACACCCCCTGCCACACCAATTATTTTCACAATTTTCCACTAATATATACAGACTGCATATGCAGCCACAAACCAAACGCGTGCATCCATTCTGTGTAGGCTTAACGGCAAGCATGCAAATAAAGGACATAATCATTTGTAATAATGTCTTGCGGCCCACTGGTGCAGATTGCTTTTGTACCTTTAATGCACCAGATATGTATTATATATATATATATATATATATATATATATATATATATATATATATATATATATATATATATATTACGTGGGCTATATGGGGCCTCCTGTCGGTGGCGGATCCAGGGAGGGAAGTTGGGGCATATGCCCCCCCCCCCATGAAAGGTGGCGTCCCTTCGACCCGGAAAATGCGTCCCTCCGCGAAGGCTCGAGTGCACCCAAACGCCCTCGAATTTTTCAGCCACAGGCGCCTCTCGGCAGGAAAGGCACCCCTCAAGCTACTTTCGCGGTGGCGCCACTCCAAACACGTGTCCCCTCCCCAGATGACAATTCCTGGATCCGTCCCTGCCTCTTGTGGCAGTTATTGGTTTCCTGTGGCGGCTATGAGACCTCTTATGACGACAGAGGGCCTCCTATTGCGGTCTAGGGGAGGTCAGATCATTTCAGCCAGCTAAAACGGACGGTAGAGGGAGCCTACCAATATCGGGAAAAATCCCTTTATTTTGGAGGCACTTGATGGTCAGCCTGCCGGAAACGGCACATTGTTAGGCAGGAAGATTGTCACTGGGTCATTTAGGATACATTTTGCTGAAGCTGAAGAATAGGTCTTTCAATTAGTTTACGTCAAAGTGATCTATATTGCCATAAAACATGCAAGAGAGCGTAGAGAAAAACGGTAAAATTGCATGTAAACCAATGGTGAAGGGAAACCTTCAAGCCCGCTACCAAACCCACTTCGTGGGGGTTTAGAAAACCAAGAGAGCTCATCCACAGAAAATAAACAAGGATCTTCGCCTATGTCACCAGCATTTCCAAATCTAACCATAAAGACCCGACTGCTTGAACAGAAAATATTTGTGTTTAAAGTTCTTACCGTCTTGTGATCACGAATCATCTTGAATACGATGATGCGCTTCTTTTCTGTTAAGTTCCCTGAAGGACATGTCTTGCTTTTTTTGTTTTCACAGATAAACTATGGAAAAGGCCTCAAAATAGAAATCTACCACGGATATTCACCTTGGTTTTTTGTTTACATTCATGCAGGTTGTTGACACCAGCGAAATATTTCTGCTCTGACCATCAAGAGCCTCAAGCTGCAGCTTCCATTTACCGTGCATTTTTGGAGCGTTTCCATCCAGTGGATTTGTTCAGTTCCATTTGTTCCTTTAATTAGTTGAAATATGACTAATAGTACATCTATTTTTCAACAGTTCGATTCTATGACAGAAAATACGCTGGTAGCATGTTTCCTGGACGTCTCGAGAGCAAATTTACATCGTGGCAAATGCGACGCACGTATCCAACTTGACGCATTTATTACTAACGAAAACTTGCTACGGCTTCTTTACAATGTACAACTTTGTTATGAAACAGAGTAAAGTAGTAAGTAGTAAATTCAAACTTACGTCAGAGTAGTAAGTAGTAAAAACGTTTATGAAACAGGCTACAGAACGTAGTAGCGCTACCTATAAACAACGTTGGCCAAGTAAAACCGTTCCGTTTGTCTGTTTGCTATTTGGGCTTCCGGACGCTTCGACCAGTCATCATTCGCGCACAAAAATCAGTCTGTAGTCTGATAGAGCTTCAGGGTGCACTGACTTCACCCTGGCCAGCATTGGTGTGATTACATCTAAAAATGCAATTGATCTGGGCTCTGCACCACCAAGTCAGCACCTGCGGGATAGTTCGTCACATGCAACCGGCCCAGGGGAACAACTGTGCTCACCGAAGCATGCTGCAACTATACATCCCGGTTCAACTGACATCTACGAGCACACCGGCAGTTCAGAGCCAGATCCATGAAATCGCGGGGCGAGACCGAAGGGGGGGGGGTGCACTATTTGTGCGCCCCCCCCCCCGTTGCTGTCGTCGTGGATACAGCACAGTAGATCATCTCATCCGATTAGAAACTGAGATCCAATTAGATTTTAAGAAACATGAACACACCGCGCAGTATTTTTAGACATCAGCAAAGCCTATGATATAGTATATAAACACGCAGTAATTTCCAAGCGTCTTCGCATCCGCCTAAAAGCTCATTATTAGATAGTATTTTTGTCTAGGTTCCCGTCATTTCCACCTCCGATGCCGATTAGCGATTTCGGAATTACATTAGATGACAAATGGATTACGATAGGGAAGCTGTATATCACCAGTTGTATTTAACATCAACATTAACGATATTTTCACTGATATGTCACATAAGATATCATATCCCCTTTTTCCAGATGACATCGCAATTTGGTACACAGATATAAATGAAACACATTGTTTAATTTGACTCCAAATCGCACTTGACCAGGTATACCAATGGTCTATCAAACACGGTTTCACATTTTCGACACCAAAATCTGCCACAATGATATTTAGCAAATCACCCACGTGCCCACCTCGAGAACCACCGCTTCATCTCGGAAACACTGACATACTTTTTGTAAATTCGTTTAAATTTATGGGTATTTTTTTCGATCGTTACGTTTCGGGCCGCTCTGCAGGCTAGTCAGCTGGCGTTATTGTCCAACCTGACTAGATAGGCCTTGTGGCCAGACATTCCAATGCCATCAGACGAACAGAATTAGTGGTACATATCGGGATGGAGTTATTCAAGGGAAATGCTATACCAATGGCATTTCCCTCCAGACTTCTGGACGTAGTATCTCTACCTACGAACAACGTTGGCCAAGTGATACCGGTCCGTTTGTCTGTTTGCTATTTGGGCTTCGGGACGCTTCGACCAGTCATCATTCGCGCCCAAAACTCAGTCTGTAGGCTAATAGAGCTTTAGGGTGCACCGACTCGACACTGGCCAGCATTCGTGTGATTGCATATCAAAATGCAAATGGTCTGAGCCATGCACCACCAAGTCAGCACCTGTGGGATAGTTCGTCACATACAACCGGCCCAGGGGAACGATTATACTCACCGAAGGATACTACAACTATACATCCCGTTCCAACTAACATCTACGAGCACACTAGCAGTTCAGAGCCAGATACATGAAATGGCCGGGCGGGGGGGGGGGAGGCGCACTAGTCTGGAGGGGCACCTTCGGTTGAATATCACTTGTGTGGGTTGAGGACGCAAATTCTGTTGTATCCCCAATTTAACGTGGCTTAAGTCGTGGATACAGCACAGAAGATCATCTCATCCGATTGGAAACCGACATCCGATTTGGTTTTAAAAAACATGAACACACCGCGCAGTATTTTTAAACATTAGCAAAGCCTATGATATAGTATGCAAACCCGCAATAATTTCCAAGCGTCTTCACATCAGCATTAGAGGGTATTTAGCTCATTATTTGATAGGATTTTTGTCTGGTTCCCGTCATTTCCACCTTCGATGCCGGTTCACGAATTCGGAGTCACATTACATGAAAAACGGATTACCATAGGGAAGCTGTATATCATCAGTTTTATTTATCATCAACATTAAATATATTTTCATCGACATGTTACACGAGACATCATACTCCCTTTTTGCAGACGACAGCGCAATTTGGTACACATATTAAGATGAAACACATTGTTTAATTTGACTCCAAATCGCACTTGACCAGGTGTACCAATGGTTTATCAAATACGGTTTTACATTTTCTGCACCAAAATCTGCCACAATTATATTTAGCAAATCATTACATTGCAAATTCTCTGCATTACATTTCGTCATTCGGATTCGATCGTCACACGCTGTTGCAACTGTACAAATCCTTGGTTCTTCCCATCATAGGCTATGGTTCCATAGTTTACGCAGGTGTCAGTACCTCTGCTTTGAAAATTCTGGACACCTTGCAAAGTAAATTTATCCGCATGGCACTCTGTGCAATGACCACATCCCCCGTCACATCTTTGCAAACCAAGTCCGGAATTCCACCATTAGCACTCCGACGAATGCACCAGACACTTAGGTATGCCGCCAAATTTCAGTTTCAAGAACATCACCCACATTCGCATCCTTGCAAGTTCTCCCCAAATTACACGAGGATTATTTAGGTCCAGCGGAAAAACGAACTGGTCTCACTACAGCTTCTCGGATCAAAACATTATCTGCAAAACATTACTTCTCTATTCCGCCGATTATTTCTCTTTCTCCACCTACCACAGCACCCTGGCAGATGCCGGAAGGCACATTTGATAAAATATCACCACCATTTCAAAATCACAGCTTTGTCCGGAATATGTCAAACAATAATTCCACCAGCTTCGTTCTCGTTATCACCATGTTCCCTTTGTTTTCACCGACGGATCTAAGGACGCTTACCTCACAGGAAATGCCATTGTATCGGGTGCACACACAAAACAACATCGCTTGCCAAACGGAACCTCCATTTTCATCGCCGAATTACACGCCATTCTCATTGCCCTTCGCTACGCCCGTTACCGTTCAATTCGTCATCGCATGCGCAGTGTCGTCATGTGTTCCGACTCCAAATATGTTCTTCAATCACTTCCCTAACTTTCCTTTTCGCACCATTCCCATATTTGCATTTACGACACACTTGAAACACTCATCTGATGAGCATGGAGGTCCGTTTCCTGTGGGTGCACAGGCACTGCGGCATCCCAGGAAACGACGAAGGAGATCAATTAGCTAAAGCATCATTATGACCTCTAAACAGCACAGAAATTCAACAACATTTTGACAGCATTAAATCAACAATAAAACAGGGCAACCTACATTTTTGGAACCAACAATGAACTGAAACTACAAACTACACCCAATTACTTCTCATCAAACCTGTCGTTCATAACTGCATCACATCATATAAAAACAGACAAGAAGAAAAAGTTATATCACGGCTCAGCATTGGACATACTTTTCCCACCCATCGATATATTTACATTGCCTCACATCGACCCTGATGCCCATCATGCAAGACTCATCTTACCGTTTCACATATTCTCCTACACTGCCAACAATACCATAGCCCTCAAAAGCACTTACCAACTACAGCCGTGCATACAATATCCCATGTCCTTTGACCACACTGCTGGGAGATAAACACCCTTTTCTGATCAATCTACTCTTCATTTTTGTCCGAAAAACCAACTTGCTTCAGGACTTATAAATTCACTTTCACAACATAATACTTTTCTTTCTTTCTTTCTACGGTACGAAATGGCCTGGGAAGACCGAAGTGCCCATACTAATAAGAGTTAAAAAAAGTATTTCAGACGTACAGTTTTCAAGATATGTACATATAACGCTTGCTTTTCGGTATGTACTGTATTGCCATTGGTTTCCGCTACCAGTGCGGGCATATATATATATATATATATATATATATATATATATATATATATATACATATAAATACATATAAATATATGTATATATGCATATAATTCCTCTTACTTTGTGCAATGCTCATGACGAAAACAGAACTGTGTGCCAAACCTTCTGGGGAGCGATAATCTCAGGACCGTCACGTGATATTCCAGCACCCAGTGTCGGCCGGTGACCGTCCGCGGATCATTGGGAGCGGTCCTCTTGGTACCATTATGTGATGTTCCATCACCCGGTGACAATCCACGGATCATGCGGCCGGTCTCACAACGCCCGTTCTGTGTTCCAGACGGACCCCAAGTGCGGGGCACGGCCGGTCGAAGAGGCGCTGCTGCAGCGTTTCAATATCGGCGACGTGGTGGTGATCCGCGGCTCCGCCCTCTGTGTGGTGTACGCCTGCGATCCAGTCGACAGCTTCCCTGGAGTAAGATATGGCACTTGCGTGTTGTGGTTGCAGAGGAATTGAGGTTCTGTGTAGGGGCGTGATGTTGATGTGGCCTGGGCTGGGAGGGTCAAGATCAGGGTGTTGTGTGCAGAGGAATTTGGTCTGTATAGAGGCGACATGTTGATATATCCTACATATATCTTGATATATCTCGAACCCCACAACGCACCCTTTACCCCCTATGAACTAAATTTATCCCTGTCCAAGGTATCCAGTAGGTCTCCTGGACCCGATCACTTGACATATCTCTTCTTTCAAAATCTCTGAGTCTCGTAAAGAAAAACTCCTCTCGGCACCAAATCAACTATGGACTAACGGCAAAATGTTCACCCTCTTGGTCTACTAGTACTATTATCCCTATACCTAAGCCTGCAAAACCTCCACATCTCCCCTCTAGCTATCGTCGTATCGTCGTATCTTTCTCACTAGTTGTGCTTGCAAAATGTTTCAGCGCATGGTCAATGGAAGAATCAGTCTATCTCGAAAAAAAAAAAAATTATATCCCCCTTTCAGAGCGGCTTCCGACCAAGGCGAAGCACCGCTGACAACCTAATCGAAGTTGTGGATTCAATCCAGCGTGGTTTCTGGAAGAAATCCGAAACCGTCACCCTTTTTATAGACTTAAAATCCGCGTTTAACAAAGTACATAGTTCTGCCCATCGAATTAAATTACACCGTATTGGTATCAAGGGCAGAATGGCCACCATTATCACAAACTTTCTAGAAAATCCCTCTTTCGTCGTTCGCTCTGGCATTCATTCCGGCTCCACACTCGACTAAGGCGTCCCGCAAGGAAGCGTACTATCTCCAACCCTCTTTCTTACCATGATCAACGACGTATTATAACTTCCCCTAATTTCTCCCCTCCTAAAATATTATCTCTTTGCCGATGATTTGGCTATTTGGTATACACACCCATTGGCAGATTCGGCTAATCATCTTGTTCAACTCGCCATGAATCACATTGATTCATGGTGCTCCCTCTGGGGGTTACAGATCTCTCCCACGAAATCAGTCACTATGCTTTTTCCCGGCTCCCCAGGCATATCCCACCTAGCACACCACTCCGCTATCGAGATCAAATTATCTCCCTCCAAACCTCTGTCAAATATTTCGGAATTATCCTCGACAAAGGACTATTTTGGCCCCCACATTATTAATCTCAAACAACGCTGCGCTGTGCGTCTAAATCTCCTGCGCTGCATCTCCGGCCATATCATTAGATATGCTGGTATCATTGGGAGTATAGTGCAGTGTAGTAAACCTCACAGTAGAGTTATCGTGTTCGTGTCATTCGGGCTGCCTCCGGCTATTTGCATTGTCCAACTGTGTTTGTGGGTCGATGTGGTCTGCTGTCCGTGCCGCAGAATATGCTTAGCTGACTATTCAACGCTTGAAGATCTGGCTCAGTAAAAGTGTGTCTGTTTAGCGAACACCTGGAGAGAGTCTGAAATGTCATAAATGTCTGGCCAGACGTGGCTCATGCGTCCTCCATATCGGGGTGTGGGGGAGTGGTGGCCGAATGGTTAATGTGTTGAGCTCTGTATATGGAGGTCCCGGGTTCAACACTCGCACCTTTCGGGACATTTCCCAATCCCGCGGCCCACCGGCGAAACAGTGTGGGCGGCGCCATCGGCCGTGATTGTGCATAAAGAGCGTTGTGAACCACGAAGTAAGCAAAGCAAGCGTCCACAGAGGAGCTGGATCGGCCGGCACTACCGAAGCGCATCTTACGCCGCGAGCTAGGCCGCTTCTTCAGCCACTTCGCCGGCGACCGGTACTTGCCGGTGCCGTCGCTCGACCACCGGCTCCGGCCGCGAGCTCCCAGGAAGTTTACCGTCTCGGGCACAGCTCGTCGGCCGCCGACCGCCGGCCAGCACGGCAGCACCAGCAATGGATCCCGCCGCAGCCGCGGCACGGGGGGGGGAGGGGTGGGAGTCGCTGCTGTGTGCCCTACTGCACAGGTTCGAGCTGTACTGGGACAGGAGTGCCTGGCTGGGCGCGTGGCCCCAACTGAACGCCGAAGATGTGCACAGCGAGATGGACTTTCTGGCGAAGGTCGACTCCGACGTCGGCGGCGACGCTGGAGCGCCTTCCAAGTGATCGGCGTGGGAGGCGCTCTCCCAGCTGGTGCACTGACCGACGGTGTGTTGGCGCCACTGTTGGCGGGGAACAGGGGCGCCAGTATATGTGGCGTGCAATATCTGCCGGGTGGGCACCGTCGCCCTGTGCAATGTACAAACCATTGTACGCTCAGGTACTGTGATGCCTCTACATGCAATACTGTATACCAAATGCAATGTAGCTGGGACGCTTCCGTGGAGGCGTTTGTTATTTGCAGCTATATTGCGTACTCGCAATGTCTATTTTGTAGCAAGATCCTCGAGGTAACTGTAACACGAGCACCTGCCGACCTGCTCCAGATATACCTGCGATGAACTTGTACATGCACATCGCAAGCTGCTAGTTCTAACCTCTGCACTAATGCTAACCATCTGTGATTTCCTCAGACGTTTGTCAGGACGATTTGATATTCGCCGCGGTGCAGAGCCGGCCGAGCACTTGCGGCGATATTTTACTTACCGCGGCACTGTCCGTTTATTTATTTATTTATTGATTTCACGATAAATGCCCTCCATGGGCATGTATCGTGAAATATCCATGGCTGCGTGGCCATGCTATCCATCTCAGCGATCCGTCGTCATATATGTGAGGTGGGTCCCTCGCTCCTTGCCGCGTCCGGGGCACGCAGTTCAGGACCTCGTTCAGCCGATCGGATGGGGAGTCGGCGCCTAATGAGCCAGCTGCCTTGGGAATTCGGGCGATAACCTTGGTACTCGATCGGGGCCTGGCCAAACCCGAATAAATACCGTAAGCCGACGCTTCCGACCGTTGGGTAGATAGAGAGGTAACGGCAGCTTGACTACCAAGGCACGGTTGGTCGTGCCACACGCGCAGGCCACGCACCTGAGCGACTGTTAGCCTGGCACAGGAGGTATGCCAGCGCTGCCTACAGGAGTTGCACGTGATCGTTGCTTTCCGCGAACTCCGGCTGATGCAGGCCGCGCAACCGACTGAGGTTTCGTTGTCATGGGCGGTGGCCGTGGCGACCGCTGCCGCCTGTGATTGTCTTTGCTGGTGTGTCGTAGAGCCGGGGTTTAAGCCGTCCGTCAATCTGCTGTGTGTGGCCTCTACGGGAAGGCCCGAGTACACCTCCGCCTCTAATTTTTCAACCAGAGACACGCTCTTACAGGTACCTTCGCAATGGCGTACCTCCAAAGAAATGCCGCCCTCCAGACAGGTGCCCCCTTGACAATTCCTGGATCCACCCATGATTACAACATTGCTCTCTCGTGGTTATGAACTCCGGTTTGTGGTTAAATATACGTGCGCATTGACGTGTGGTTTCTCTTGCAAGTTGCAACTTCCGTGGAACCATTAAAAGACAAGCGAACAACTTGAAAATGAGTCAAATTATATATATCGCCAACAGCAATGTGGCATTGTAATTTCAAATCCGGCAATGAGAGCGCCGTCCGAGTAGGTTATGTCGGACTTCTTTGGGGAGTTTCTAATCATATTGGATGTGAGTACCTGCTATCACAACGGCTGCGGATAAAAGAGATTTGCTCCTCCTACTCCTACTACACTCAATTATTGTACACATAGCGAACCTTCGACACATTCGAAATTATTTCGACATCTCAACTTTCTGATACCGTACGGCAAGCCATGTCGAATCACACCCACATAACACAACTTTATAGCATAGCGACGAAACGAGAGGATTTCGAAAAATTCAACCTAACCTTTGACCCTACAGTTTGAACTGACATGTCCCCGTCTGAAATGTTACTCGAGGTTTGCCCACGGGCTATCTCTTGATACCAAAATGGGGAGCTGTGAAAGAAAACAAAGAGACGCTGTGCAACCGAACAAGTGAGTCTGACCTTTGACCTTTTTTTGAAGATCGGAGAGCTTTTATTTCGGCAAAGTCTACAACTTTAGAAGTACAGCTCCCGGGGCCGCTCTTCAAATGTTACTCGGCAAAAAGGGCACCTCGCATGCTCGCGGCCTGCGATA
This sequence comes from Ashinkailepas kermadecensis, assembly GCA_034440615.1. Classification (NCBI taxonomy): domain Eukaryota; kingdom Metazoa; phylum Arthropoda; class Thecostraca; family Neolepadidae; genus Ashinkailepas; species Ashinkailepas kermadecensis. Next base: position 173,033 of record JAOTOM010004287.1, on the reverse strand, counting down.
ATCACCGTCGTAATGCAATCCACACACCCTACTCCGTGGAAGTAGGGCAAAATCACTCCTCTTCGGACGGTTCTCGACCATGCCGTAAGGCACATCGCACATATCTCCTGTTGCTCGTCATCCGACAGGTGTCCTGGTTGGAGCTGTCGTTCAACGCATTCTGGTTCCGCCTGTGGGAAGTTGGCGGTGGTGCGGTGGCGAAATAAATGCTTCGCCGCCGACTCCAGGTATCCGCCCATGGTTCGTTCGCCACTTACCAGCTCCGCCGCCAGCTCTCGAAGCTTTTCATTGGTGCGGCGGGTGTGGCGTCTGGAGCTGCTGCTCCGGGGAAGCACTCCTATTGTCACCGACCGTGCGTCCCGGTTTGCTGCAGCAATGGCGGTGTTGACTTTTGACAGAAACTGCCAAAATGCCGGATGCGCGCTCGGACATTTTGCGCCGAAAACGGCAAAGTAACTTTCCGCACTGTTGTGTGTTCTTCTACTGTTCCCGTGAATAGACAAGTGGTCGGCTGGTATTTTCACCCACTGTCTTCGAAGGCACCTTATGAGCCGCTGTATCCCAGCCGCGAACTCCGGCGGCACCTGGAACAAACGGAGACGGAACTGGAAAAACATACTTTTCAAATGGTCCATTCCACGACAAATCGACAAGGGCTAACACCCGCTATTTTATATCTTGACGAAAATACCTGTGTGGGGTTATCTGATGCGCCGAATCCAGCTGTGCCATTTTTTAGAAAGATCAGATCGACGATCAAGAAGTTATAGCTTCGGGCATTTCTGGGATGTCAACAAACAAGGGTGTTTTTCAGGTTGTTAATACAATGAAGGCCAATCAGAATTGTGCAATAGTATATATCGGTGAACTCAATAATCCACTGCATATTTTCCCCTTTCCTAATGTTAGCTTACGGGCTATTTGAACTCGCGACATCGTGAGCTAAGGTCACATGACCTACTTTAACTATCGGGACAATCACAATGCGAGTTGAGAAAATGCACAACTGAAGTTCGATATCTTATATTTCGAAGCAAAAATAAAAAATAGGGTTCTGCCCTAAAAATCTACATGTCCGTTCAAAATATGGCGTACATGGTCGTTTTGCGCTAGTTTATCGTAGCCTGCTTTAATGTTTGTCTAGAATGGTGTATTTCTCAAATACAAGCCTTTTGACTTTCGAGGCACGTGATGAGATGGGAATGTCAGTTATGTGGTATTGAGTGTTGCGCTGCATAAATGATCCAACTCGTTGCGTGGTCAAGGGGTAAAGAAATGGCGAAAATGTCTCCGAATTGTGGTAGTTGGCCCATTTCGCGTTAAATTCACAGGTGAAGCGTACAAATTACACTTCATATATCGATGAAAATACTTGCATAGGGTTAGTTTTGTCTCTATAAACTAGCTGTGCAGTTTTTAGAACAGATAGGAGCAACGGTTAAGGAGTTAGAACATCTGACATTTTTTAGAGTTCACCGAGGTCTTCGGAGACCTGGAACTCAACGAATACTAATTCGAATTTAGAGAAGCTATATATCGCTGAACTTGTCATAATCCGTTGCATCTTGTGTCAATTCCGATATTTTGTTCACACGTTTTTTAATTATGAGCTTGTGACATCAGATGACCTGACCTAGTTTGACCTTCGAGACAGGCACAATGTTATTTTGGAAATGCAGAAGCGACGAATGGTGATTTGTGACTTCCTAGATCTTCAATGGTAAGGAGAAAATAATATAAACGTGTTCACCTTATGCAATATTTTGCTGCCTCAATGTCAGCACATCAAAAATGTACGATCATATTTCACCGAAAACACTAAAGGGGTTTTTCACCACCAATCCCTGTAGTATCAACCTTCTGGCGCTCCAAACCCCACATTCTGGAAACGAAAAGATGAACCTCATTCACTGAGTAATCGCATTCATCTCGAACTGCTTGAGAACAAATTTGGCGTGGACGCATCCATTGACACATACTGAGCTTCAAATTAATCGTATTGGATCATCTACATCTACGTAGGTGTAGTAGCGGTCTACATCGGTGTAAGATAATAAAGTAGCATAATTACACAATGCAATGCAATACAATAATGTGTTGCAGTACAGTATTATAATGTAATGCAATGTAATGATCTACAGATATGCAGATCATCCTATACCCTGTCAGAGTTTCAGTTCAGACTGATGATCTGTCACTACGATGATATTAATCAACACAATCTGCATCAGCGCGCACACTGAAACCTCTCACTTCACCCAACTTCCATTAACACACGCCCCGCATCGGAAAACAATTCATGAACTATTACGGTGCTGTGGGTCACTGGTGCGAACTTGTGGTACGCGTGCCCTTCACCGTGATGAATTTCGAGAAGCGTTCGGTGCGGTGAGTCGTGACGTCCATTGCTTCCTGCTTTATACAAATAAGAACTTGATGCAGCTGACTAGCTTGCGCGACAGATACTCAAACATGTCCTCTGTATGTACACCTACACAAACAGGTACATCTACACAAACATGTACAGCTACACAAACATGTACACCTACACATACTCGTACACCTACACAAGCATGTACACCTACACAAACATGTACACCTACACATCCATGTACACCTACACAAACATATACACCTACACAAACATGTACACATACACAAACATGTACACCTACACATACTTCACATGCATAGACACATATCGACTGACATAACTATGCAAATATACATACATACACATATACTAACATGCACATACATAAACATACACACATATGCATCCATACACATTTATGCACATACACATGTACACATTTTTTTGTGTGCAAATGATCAAGGCTAATTTCTGCTCACCAGTTTGTTTGTGATATATAAGCTAATTAAATAAGCTGATAACTTTTTTATATCTTCTTTCTTAATAGGCACATAATTACAGGAAGGATATTTTGTACCAATAATACTATTCCATGTTCTTGGTGCTACCAATGGTACGGAATGAAGTCTATAGGATTTCGATGAAGAAGGTACATGGAAATGATCAACATGCCTTATATTACTTGGTGATGAGTATTGGAACATATTCATTATAGTGATTGGACTGTGAGGTTCTATTGCCTATGCTGTCACTATTGGCATATTCATGAGATGGTAATGCCACTTTTTCCCTCCCCACCCCATTATCTAGTTTCCCTGAATGACATGTTCATACACTTTACTTAACACTTGCACCCCCTTCTCGGAGAAGTACAGGCCATCCCTTTGATAGAGGCCCCATGAACCATAAAACCTGCACCACTTGTCTACAAAGGTCAAACCTAACTCATTGCAGAGCCTACCCACCCTGGCATTGGCTGCCAGTGCCCTAGAGCTCCACTCAGGGGAGACTTCAGCCCTGGGCAGAATAGCCGTCACAATAACTCTGCTTTTGCTCTGCTTCAGGGTGGCCAGAAGGGCCCTGTGGTTCTGCAGCAGCTCCTCACTCCTAGCAGGACCTACGTTGTTCACTCCTACATGCACTATAACTGTACTAAACTGGTCCTCACTGGTGGCCTGTGCCACCACTGGGACCAGGTCTCTAACCTTGGCACCAGGACTGGTGATGCACCTCCTGTCTCTCCTACCTTTACAGAAAACTCTATCTAAATGCCGCACACGAGAGTCTCCTACCACCAGCACAGTCTCCTTGCTATTATCCTGGGGGCAGTCCTCCAAAGCCTGAAACCTATTTGAAGTTGCTATGCCTGCCTGTTGAGCTGCTTGGCTAGGTTTACTCCCACTCCTACCACCTGCCACCTGCCATTCACTGCCCCCTTTCTTAGGCTCGCACCTCCAAATCCTCCACACCCTGACATTAAACCACTGCCCTTGTGAGCTACAACTAGAAATCTTCTGTTCACTAGGAGCACTTCTCTCTACAGATATCCCTGCCACCTCCACAGCAGGAGAAGTCTCAGTTGCCTGGTGGCCTGCGACCACCTGGGCATAGGATGCCCCAGCTACAGACTGACCCGTACATGATTCCTTTTCTTGTGTACCCTTTGCAACCAGGGCAGCCCTGAGCTTGGAAAGCTCTGCCTTAAGGGCCCTAACCTCCTTCTCTAGTGCCTGCATCCTGGTTGAAACCATCCTAAAGGCTGCAGCTTATTTCTAGATTTAGATTGAAAAGTAACTTGCTGCAAAATGATATAACAAAATAACAGGGGAGATAAAAATAACTGACAAAGCTTAGGTGTATGCTAGTTCCTAACTATGCAGCACTTACAAGGTAATCGTTGTGCTGAAAATTGATGGAGGTTTTTAAAGAAAGAAGAAAGCACTCGCTAAACAGCTGCCAAAAATGTAATAAATAGCTGAAAGCACTGACACACTAGACAAAGACAGACGGTAACACAACGACAAAATTGCGCTGGGTAGCCTCGCTTGGTTAAAATAGTCTAATATACTTGTTAAAAAATGTTTATTAGATAAAAACTATGCCAATATATGCACAGAAGTAATTGCTAAATAACTATATGCAGTTTAATACTGCCCTGTTCTGCAACGACTTATCTGGTACGTAGGAGCTTCACAACGACGTGTTTCCACCTTGACACCTGGCGGCCACCTGCCAGGGGCCTCCAGGGCAGGTGGCAGGTGTATTAAATTCTGGGGAGTATTTAACGATATTCGACGATTAGGTATGCTGTTTGCAATGAGTATGGCTGCGCCCCATTTCCTATGTGGGACGTTTACGTTGTCGACGTGCCAAGTGTAATCTATGATTTTGTTCCAAGTGGAGTCAGGATCTCGAAAGTGAGTTTCTTGTGTCGCAGCTAGTGATGGTTTTTGTTGCAAGAATTCATATTTCAATTATATGAACTTGCCTGGAAGGCCACCGGTGTTCCACGGCAGAAAAGGTCCCATTGCCGAACGCGTTTAGTAGCTGTTGGTGCACCTATACTGGGGTGGTGTCCGTGTCGAGTTGGGGGGAAAGGTTGAACCGGTGAACGGAGAGAGGTTGGGAGGTGACCCAGTCAGGGGTGGTAGCCTGGACGCTCCATGTACAATGCGCCTTATTTTCATATATTCTAGGACGTATCAACCCACCCACGTTAGCCCAGCCAAGAGGCCCTCAACATCTTCTCGAGGGCACTCTCCGTTGACTCGCGGTCCTCCTCATTGGCATCGGCGGAAGTCATCACCACCTTGGATTTCGAACATGCTATAGCATGGCATGTGCAATTATTACACCACGTACCTGAACACACGCATATGGATAATTGACCTATGATAACTTGGCATGCCAGAATGTCTTTGACAACCGGTATATATATTTTCTAATTTCTTGTGTATGTATATTCAGTCGAAAGCGTTGAGCATGTTTCAATACAAGTTCTGTACATTAACCGATTGACCGTCCGAGGTCCGCATATTGACGTAGTATGACCCCTGATAACCTCATTAGCGGTCACAATACAAATGTAACGTATACTTTGGGATCTCCCTGATCAGGTATATCTGACGGAATTTTGTATTGAATCCTAGTTTACGTAGTTAGGTTAGGTTTACGGAAGTCAGGATGGGGGCCTCTCCAAAGCCCCTCCCCCGGTCCGGTGAAGGTAGTCTTGCCAGCCCGCCCGACGAGGGAAGGCAATGCGGGACTACAAAAGTTGTCTCAAAACGAACTCACCAGGATTATTATGCGCGACACTTTTGTGGCAGATCCCTGAGCCGAAGGATCCGAAGCCCTGAGCCCTGAGCCCTAAGGATCCGGCTGATGTCAAGGGCCCCTGGGTCGACGGAGTAGGATCCAGCCATAAAATGGGCCCTGGCCTGATGGAGGGGTCTAATCTGTTTTTTTTTAAAATCTTGTGGAGCGCAAATGGAGGAGGGAAAGCGGGCCGCCACGGCGGATAAAGCCGCCTGCAAAGATGGTCAGTGCCGTGCCACCAAATGTGTACGGCACGGCCTGGAGGAGACCCTGGGCCGTTCAAAAGGGTCCCTAAGCTGACGTAGAGGACACTCGTAGCTTCGGTTTAAACATTTCATCAGTTCGAGCGACAGTTTGAACAGTTAACCACATCTTTCCAGATACTTGACCTTAATCTGATCGGTTACTTTGACCTTTGCACGTGTCAATGCGTCATGCACGGAGCATATGCAATCAATATTGAAGTGCGAAATTGATTTTTCACTACCAGCGTTTGAACATGTCGGCGAAGAATGTACTCCGACATTGACCCATTTGACTTAATCTAGAAGTTCATCTAACAGAGGTAAAGAGAAAATGTCTTCAGCTACTTTGAACGTTTCGGATACGAAGTGCATCATGTCACATTTTTGCATTTAGATTAGAACAATAATATTACCGAGCAATTTTATTCCCGTCTGCCCAGGCAATGCGAGGGGTGAAAGGTTCTACGATCCCGCGAATGTTCCGGGGCAGTTGGTTGCCTTTCTATTCAACGCAGTCAATTTATTACAGATACGTGGGGTACATGATCACTTTCCCCTCGTCATGAGTTCGTGCTATGATAAGTAATGCAGTGTAGGTCCAGTAAACTGTTTCTTACTTTTCAAGGACCAGGGCCTCCTTGCCCGCACAATGCGGTGCACTTGCGGGGCGCAGATGGAGGAGGGTCGGAGGGCCGTCATGACGGACCAAGTCGCCTGGCGTTGAAGGACGGGCAGTGCCGAGCCACCAGAAGCATACGGCACGGCTCTTTCTTCGCGAGCTCACACCTCGAGCTCCGTCAGCTCATGCTCATCACATACTTCTACTCCCAGAAAACGCCTAGCCACCAAATCGCCAAGGAGGCAGAAGTGTCACCCAAAACCATAGTTGACTGGGCAAACTTCCCGAGAGAAGTGAGTAGACCTTCTTTAAATGCATGCCGAATTTGTGCGTGCAGCACTTTCTATTATTTTATATAACGTCACGTAGCGCATGTGTGTGACACCTGTGTTGCTATCCGGTACCATCCAAGAGAATGGGAGGTCACTACTCTCACGATTGGATATCTTTCCAATGCACCGAGCATTGAAATTACAAATAAAAGGTTAATATACCTTACACTGATGCCCCCCCCCCCCAAAAAAAAAATCAGGCCGTTGAGCTAGGTATATTTCAGCTTCAACCCGATATATATATATATATACATAGGTATATACCCAAAATATATATATATATATATATATACATAGGTATATACCCAAAATATATATATATATATATATATGTATATATATATATGTATATATATATATATACATATAAATTATGTGTATATGTATGCATATTTATAGATAGATAGATAGAGAGAGAGAGAGACGTAGACGTAGACGGAAGTGGAGATGGGGATCGAGATGGAGATGGAGTTATACAACCGAAAAGTATGAACGGCCGCTTGTTGCCAGGTAATGTCGTTCATCTCCCATAACTGATTTGAGCGGAATCTGAAGCTAATACAGCCAATGATCCGTTTCACCACAGGTGATGACCGAGGATCTCTTAAGACATCCTCGGATTCTTGGAGGGGTCAACGGCCCCGTCCAAATCGACGAAAGTCTCGTCGCCCGTTCAAAGAGATCAAGAAACGGACGCGCGAGGTCCGTGGCCGAAACATGGGTTTTCGGCTTGACGGACGAATCAGAAGCCCACCTCCAGATAGTGCCGAACCGCACCGAGGCTACGCTGGTGCCCATCGTCTGCTAGCACGTGCTGTCCGGCAGCTTGGTATGTAAATTGTGTGTTGTGTATCCGTGGAAATGGCCCTAATGTTTTCACTGTGGTCAGCGGCGCACACAGGGGATGGCCAGGGCAATCTTGGAAGTGTTCGCTGAGTAGAAATGGAAGTGTTCTTGAGAAGGAAGGTGAAGGTGTATGGAAATGTGGTATGGGTTTCCTTTGCCTTTGAATTATCTGCAAGTGCACTTCCCTACAGCTAGGGGTTGAAAAGTGGGTGTAGTGATTATTTCCCCTACTTACCAGTACCCTTATTGAGACCGTCCGTGAGGACATCTGGAACATTCCTGGAGACATTTTATATTTATCTTCACCCCATCACTTTTGCTGGACACAAGCTATTTTATCAACCACATTACCATGCTAATCAATGCAAATTGGACGGAACAAGCAAAGCGTTGCTGAAGTGCTAGTGACTAGCATATCGCGCAGGGAAGGCATACAGCTGTATGCAGACTAGAGGTCAAAAAAGCCAAATGGTGGTCGCCGACGGACCTATGGAGACAAATCTGGTCGCCGGAGAAAAATGTGCATTTGTACGGACGCGGACACGTTTTCGACGGCTCAACAGTGGCGAACAAGTATCATAACTATAACTTTTCAGTCTGGTCGCCAGCCAAACTTGACCGACCGCAACGAGCGCCATGTGGAACCCAGTATTTGCCTCGCAGGCCAGCATTTTACCTCGTCGCTGCATGGGACATAATGTATTTGGGAAAAAAACGTTCACAACAGATTCACCGGGCATCTGACTCACCAAACAAATATGCCAGGCAGCAGGCCCGCCAGGTAACACGACATGTCATGCAGCAGACCCGCCGGGTAACAAGACATGTCAGGGAGCAGACCCGCAAGGTAACAAGACATGTCAGGCAGCAGACTCGCCAGTTAACACATGTTAGGCAGCAGGCCCGTCAGGCAGTAACATGAAGCGCGATATGCTTAATCACAGTACAGGTAGTCCTGGGGCTTTTTTGTTCCCTTGTGCCTGACGATGACTGTTCCCTCAAGTGTTGACTTGAGGCTCACTGTGCGCCTACTGAAGTTAAACCGGTGCTTGGCTTGCACCTTTCGGATCAGCCAATCGGCGTGGCACATGTCGGGACCATTCCATCGGATGATCAGCTCTTTGGCTGCGTTTTGGTGGTCTAGCTGCCGATGAATGCCAAAGACGGCCTTGACTGAGCTGCCCATGCTCTCCACTACGCTCTCGGGTGGGCTCATCAGCCAGAGTCTGATCACTACATTGAGGTAGGGTTGGAGAGCGACATTGCTTTGAGCACGCTGCCAGAGAAGCTTGAGGAGCCTCTGGTTCGAGTCTGCGCAGCTCCGACTCATCGTGCGTACGCCTCGTTGACGGCAGCTGGTAGGACAACGTCCGGTATGAGCCGGCGACCTCTGAGGCGGTCAATGACACATGCTGTTTCCCCAACGATACTAGAAGTTGGAGACCGTTGGAGACTTGCCAAGTTGGCCACCAACTCGATGTCTTCCATGACTGCAAGAGCTTGCCATTGTGACAGCCCTTACTGTCGCCGTTGGCATCGACACCGGCCTCGCGCCGCTCACAGTGCCGGCACAAGATTTGCAGAAAATTTGATATTTCGGCCACCTGCTTTGCCATCAAATTTCCACTAAATGACGCTATGTTTGGCCAACAGATCGCTATCTGCTCCGGGTTTCCTTCTTCTAAAGCGGCATGGATACCTGCAGTATCCAGCGGCGCACTTCCTGCCCTGACGCTGTCGCGTGGCAACACAGCCGCCATCGCACGAAGCTGATGTATCTTCTCCATGAAGATCTCCTGGCGCTCTCATGGAAGCCTTTGAACGTCCTGCAGTGCACTGCTGAGCTGTGCCACTACTGCATAGACATCCGGCAGTGCTGAGACAAGAACCGTGAAGGTTGGGTCGCGCCCTCTCAGGAGCTTGAGCTCCTCCTCCATCTCCTCCAGGACATCTGTCTTCGCCTTGGAGTTCTGCAGACGGTTTTCGAGGGCACGAGTAGTAGCCGGCAGATTGGTGACAAACGCCTTGAACACTGGCAGAATGTGGGGCGAACCGTGTGTCTGACCAGAGGAGTGGTCTGCGCGTGGTCAACCCTATGCTTTCCCCACAAGCAACCAGCTCCTCATACCCCTTGCCATGGGTGAAACGTTTGGTCATGCGAGAGACCATGGTGATGGTGTCGTTTACCCATCGGCAGGTTGGGGCTGACCTGGCACTCCCATCTGCTAAGTTCAGGAGGTGCGCACCATCCCACAAGCATGGCACGCAGGGCGGCTTCGAGCGGGCTGCAAGGTTTTTGTCGCTGTTGGCCAACTTCCTCAGAAATTGGACTGGCACACCTAGCTGATGGTACTGACCATCTGTACATACTGCCGACACCTGCTCCCCGCGCTTGACGCCTACACAGGCGGTTGTCGCCAGCCACTCCTCTGCGAGTGAAGCCCCGTCGTGGTTCTTCGCGATAGGAGCGCCGACGATGAAGGCTTGGACTATTGCATCATCCGGCGCATGGGGCACGATGGTTATGGGAGCGGTAATGTCTATGGTGCGGTGATTCAGGGTCACCTTGTCTGCCACGAGCGCAACACACGGTGAAATCTCAACGTGTCGGGTCACGGCGCTGATAATTTCATCAGCGAAGACATCGCGGAATCGTGCCATTTGCACAGATGAGTGGCAGATGTTGCCCACATCAGCACCATTTAGCTTTAGCAGCACGATTAGCTTTTCAAACTCAGTCTGCGGCAGTGACTCCTCCAGCACGTGATAGGCCACACGCAGGACTCGCTTGGTGACATCTGCTGCCTCCTTGCTCTCCTTCGTCTTTCTGGTGCTCTTATCTTCATGTCCTTGCATATACTCTGTGCTTGGTGGACGTCAAGTGGCATTTCAGTGACGCTTTGAGCGGCACGAACGACCGAGGAAGTGTCATGGGCTTTGGAAAGGACGTGCTGAGAGAGAAGTCATATCGGTAGACGCCAGCAACGTTGGTGGAATTCATATTAGGAAGCTGGTTGGGACTGAAATCCGGGTTGCAGACGTCACAGTAGATGACACCGAGGTCTGGAACACACTTGAAGTGATGGGATGAGGCACGGATAAAGGATTCGTGGTCCCTTGCAAATTGAAGGGCCTCGAGCTCATTCTTGTCACTCACTTCCTGCATGACGGCATCACCATGAATGCGAGGCTCTTCCATCAGCTGGCAGAGGCGGGAAACTGTTGACTCCAGCTTCCCTACCTTGGCCGTGCACGCACGCAATTCGACCGCGCAATGAGATGTGCCGGCCGCACCCTGCCCAGGAACCGCGTCGCCGGGTGCGTTCTGTCCGGGAGCTGCATCGCCTGGTGCGTCCCGCCTGGTCGCTGTGTCGCTGGATGCGTCCCACCCGGGAGCTACATCACCTGATGCGTCCCGCACGGGAGCTGCATCGCCTCGTACGTCCCATCTGGCAGCTGCGTCGCCTGGTGCGTCCCGCCCGGGCACTGTATTACAGAGTAAATATAAAATGTCAATGGTAGAATGCTCCTGGTACCAAATCTTAACCGTACATTTTTTAAACTTAAAATGAGTCTAATGTGTTAATTCGACCCCTTTCAGATCGAAAGACCTTACTGAACCGATTTGTAGAGGTATAATAAATGTTGTCTGTGTCCTACCATATCGAGAAATAACTTTTTATCTCCAACACAACAAAACACAACAAAACCTAATTATGTACCTTAAATTAGACGACACACAATGCATTTAAGAAGTGTCTGAATACCGAATTCACTAAGGCCGCCATCAAGTAAAGTCTGCAATGCATTGGGATGAAATTGGCATGTCTTAAAACTTAATCGGAGTTTATTTTTCATATTTAATAAAAAACTTGGCATATTTGCAGAGCAAATAATTGAAATGAAATATATTTGTGTTCTTTTTAATGGTTTCTTCTTCCTAGGTCTCGCTAACTTATTCATGCGCTAATTTGTAACTGAGCCGATAACGCAGGGCTCATTATTGGAGTAGTACCAACAGTAGCAGTAGCAATATGAGTAGTAGTAGCAACATAGTACCAGTCACAATCAAGGATCATCTGGCAAATGTTCCAAACTTGAACAGGGCAGACTTTGGCAGCATAAGAGTGGCCTTTAAGTGTCATAAGATGGGAACAAGAGTTCTTCAATTTGAATGCCTGTGAAATGTGGGGGAAATTCAAGTCTTACTTGAAGGAAATTCAGCTTGCATATGTGCCCCCAAAACAAAGGAGCAAAAGAATGATAAGAAAGTCAGCATGGCTTGCTTACACCAGCTATGAGAAGAGAGTTAAGGGGTAAAAAGGATGCACATAGAACTTTGAAGAAATCTTCAACTATCATAAATATAAGGAGGTATCAAAAAGCAGAAACCCAGAACAGCAAAGCGAAAACAAACTGGACTTGACTAGAAATTGTAATGGAGGCAGGAAAAAGTTGTTTTTACAAGCTGAGTAGTCTCTAGCACAGTTGGTCCAATGGGATTGCATGGAACTGTATTTTGTCATGGTATAGCATCGGTTCATACATGGCATACATGGTTCATGGTTTTGGAGGTAGCCTTCTAAAATAGATAGAGTTATGGCTTTCAGGTCAGCAGAGAATGATGCTAAATGGCACAAAATCTTCAGGAATTAAGATTTTCTTAATTAGCTCAGAAGTCATCAGTACTTGGACCATCATTGTTCATTATATTTTGTAATACTATTTATTGAAATGGCATTCAGAATAGGATTTTGAAGCTTACTCATGATTTCAAAGTTTGTATGGCAACAAGAGGGCAAAATGGCCATTGCTCGCTCCTGAAAGAATTAGATGAGCTTGTTAAGTGTTCCAAAAAATGTTGAATGAAATTCAATTTTGACAAGTGTAAGCATATAGGTAGGCGGCATATCAGCATCTACTTGATGAGTGGCCAAGTGCTAGCTGGGACTCGACAGGAAAAGGATTTAGTTGTTAGTGTGAACACAAAATTAGTAGCACCAGAAGTTCAGAACATGTTATCAGGGAGTTTCACTGTACGTATGTCTAGCCGCATTTGAAGTACTGTGTTCAAACTATTAAATAAAAAAAAAGATTTTTGGCTTTTAGAGAGAGGGAGTACCAAAGAGAGCAACAAAATGTTTCATGGATGAAGCAACCTAGCATATGAGGACTGATTGAATAAATAAAGCTTTAACTCGGATATAAAAAGCTGAGACTCCTCTCAGCCTCCTAGATATCATCTTACCATGATCTCATCAAGGTAGTTCAATTTGCGCATGATAAGGTACAGGGATATATCTGCGAAATGTTAGAATTAATCATAAATGATTCAATTGGAGCTCATGGATTCAAAATTAAAGCTAGCTAGAAAAGCTGGCTAGCAGTCCGCTAGCTGGAACCAGCTATCAGACTCGATTGTCAGTAGCAGTACAGTGAACATCTTTAAAAACAGAATAGACAAGCATTATAAATAAGGATAGAGTGGTTGCTTTTTTCTAGAATTCTAGGGAAAGATAATTTACAAATTTGGTGGGCAACTAGTTCATTGTGTCCACAGCGTGAAACTTAAATGGGCCCTGTTGCTGAAAGTTGCACTTATACTTTATATCTTTATCTCTACGATAGGTGGTGCTGTACAACCCATAGGCATTGACAGGGTTTCAGAAATGTTGTGAATGTTTAAAAGTATATACTTTTTGGTTAGAAGAATAAAGACAAATGTGCAACCATGAGCCACTTGCTGTTATAAAAGATGTTCAGAGCACTTGCACTACCTGTTGGTGAAGAAAGACTCTCTTAGCTATGTCCTGCTATGGCTAACTTTAATTTTGAATTGATGACTTCTAATTGTATCATTTCTATTAAATTTTACCAATTGCCTGAGGTATCCCTGTGTAAAGTTGCCCTGTATGAGCAAATTTAAAGGACTCAATATCTCTCCTCAGCCTTCTATAAGTGAGAAAAAAAAACACGTTCCATTCTGCCAACCTTCCCTTACATGCTAGGTTGTCTACACATTAACAAGACATCAACATTTTTTGTTGCACTCTTTTGCACTCTCTTGAATAGCAAACAATCTTCCAGATAACCAGGTGCCCCAAACTTGAACACAGTATTCCGAAGGAAGCCTGACATGTGTACAGTAAAGCTTTCTGATAGCTACTTCACTTGTGCATGATACATTCATATTTATTGCTCCAAGCATTTGTGCTTTCTTTCTGGCTGTATTGGTCTATTCTGATGCCCCAACATTGTGTTCGCAATAACACCTAATTCCTTCTGTTGAGTCTTATCTAGCACTTGGCTACCCATAAAGTAAGTATCCCTGATATGCTGTCTACCTGAATGCATGATGTTATGGTGTCAAAGTTAAATTTAAATTCCAACCTTACAGACCACTTCACAAGCTCATATAAGTATTTCCATAGCAAGACATGCACATTTTCAGTCTGATTGCTCCATAGCCTGAAATTATTAGCAAATTTAAAACCCTACTGTGGAGGCCATTTTCAATACTGTTTACAAATATAATGAGCAATGGTGATCCCAGTACTGACCACTGGCTCACTCCTGCAAGAACATCTCGCCATAAGACTTTGTGCCATTCAGCATCATTCACTGATGTTGATCTTAAAACCATAACACTATTTCCACATTAGGTTTGTAGAAAAATAAAAATGTCCAAGAGATATATCAGACATGATCAACCTTTCTTAAAGTCATGCTGAGTTTCACAAATCAACATGTTTCTTGCCAGAAAACCACCATGCTATCCTCAGTAACTGCTTTAGTTACCTTGCAAGACCATGGATGTGAGGCTTACATACTGGTCTACAGTTTGAAACTCTCTTTTATGAATTCTTGCATTTCATGCATTTAATTCATGCAATGCCCTGGTATACATTTCATGAGAGCCGCCTGCTGCATTTTTTGACATTATTTTAAGACATAAAAGCAGAGACATAAAGGATAAGTGCACCTATGAGCCACAGGAGTCCTTGTAGGTTGCAATTTTTGAACACCAGGAACTGGTTTGACACCAAATTTGTCAAATATGGATTAACTGTCCCTGGAATGCTGGAAAATAACCCCTCTCGCCTAATAATTATCGCATATACTATTTATAAGGATGCTAATGGGGTCTGTTAGCTGGTTCCAATGACCAACTACCCCGTTGGTGAAGAGAGATTGTTTACTCATTTTTAACCTTGTCCAACTCTTGATTTTGAATTCTGGGCCTCTAATTACACCATATCTATTAAATTCAAACATTTCCCTTAGATATCCTTCCTGTTGATCATGGACCAAGGCTGCTTAAATTATTAACCATATTTGTTGCCATCTTCTATCTTTTAAAGCTATAAATGTGGGAAAAGTTCAAATCTTACTTGAGGGAAATTCAGATTAGACATGTCCCCCAAAAGCAAAGGCGCAAAAGAAGTGTAGGAAAGCCAACATGGCCTACACCAGATGTGATGAAAGCAATTAAGGCTAAGAAAGATGCAATTAGAGTATTTAATGAAGCTTCAAATATCGTAAATCTAAGGTCGTATAAAAATCTAGAGATGATGTGAAGCAGAAAATCAGAGCAGCAAAGCGAGCAAAATAATTTGATTTGGCTAGGAACTGTAATGGGGACAGTAAAAAGTTCTTTAGTTTCTACAAGCTAAGTAAGGTTTCAAACACCATTGGTCCACTGGAAGTAAATGGGACTATATTGAGTGAGGATGGTGAGATGGTTGAGGAGCTGAGCAAACAGTTCAAATCAGGGTTTACAGTGGATGATGTGACTAATCTGCCAACCGTGAACCACAGTTCAGTGACAGGTGATCAGATACACGATGTTGATTTCATTGATAGTGATATTGTTTTCAATTATATCAGAAAAACAAAGCCAAACAAGGCAGCAGAACCTGATGGAATTTATGCTAGAGTATTGCGGGAAGCTGAAAAGGAAGTGGTAATTCCACTTAGTATCATATTTTGTGGATCAGTTTCACAAAATGAAATTCCAACAGATTGGAAAAGGGCAGATGTAGTTCCTATTTTCAAGAAAGGAGAAAGAGGGAAAGTTGAAAACTATAGGCCAGTAAGCCTCACATCCCTAGTCTGCAAGGTACTCGAATCAATTATCAAGGATAGAATAGTTAAAAAATTTTTTTTATTTTTTTTTTTTGGGTTTTTTATTTTTTTTTTTTTTTTTTTTTTTAACATTTTTTAACCCATTTTTAACTACGAGCTTCAACGAACAGTGATCGCAATAGAATAGTTAGTTTTCTGGATGGAAACAGATTGATTCAAGATACTCAACATGGGTTTAGAAAAGGGCAATCGTGTCTCACAAATCTCATGGACTTTTTGAATTTTGCTACAGAACAATTTGATCAGGGAAATCAGGTTGATGTAGCATACCTTGACTTTAGTAAGGCCTTTGACAAGGTACCCCATAAACGGTTAATGATGCAGCTTCAGGTCCATGGTATTGCAGGTAGCATCCTAAAATGGATAGAGTTGTGGCTTTCAGATAGACAGCAGAGAGTTATGCTAAATGGTACAAAGCCATCATGGCAAAATGTTCTTAATGGAGTCCACCAGGGGTTGGTACTGGGGCCACTATTGTTCATTATATATGTGAATAGCATTGAATGTGGCCTAAGCAGTAAGGTTTTGAAATTTGGGGATGATTTGAAGATCTTTACGGCAATAACAGGGCACAATGAGCAGGTTTTGCTGCAGAAAGACTTAGACGAGCTAGTGAAATGGTCCGAAAAATGGCAAATGAAGTTTAATTTTGGTAAGTGCAAAGTCATGCATGTAGATAGGCAGCATATGAAGGCTCCATACTTGATGGGTGGCCAAGTACTATCTGTGACTCAGCAGGAGGAGGACTTAGGTGTTATTTTGAACACAAAATTGGGGGCATCAGAACAGACCAAAGAAGCCAGGAAGAAGGCATTAAGAATGCTTGGTGCAATACAGAGGAATGTGTCATACAAAAGTGAGGAGGTCATCAGGAAGCTTTACTGTGCATATGTCAGGCCACATTTGGAATACTGTGTCCAAGCTTGGTCCCCTAGTTATGAGAAAGATTGTTGGCTTTTAGAGAGAGTACAAAAGGGCAACAAAAATGGTTAATGGTATAGGCAACCTGGCATATGAGGAAAGATTGAAGAAATTGAATATGTTTTCACTTAGATATAGAAGGCTGAGAGGAGATCTCATGGAGGTTTTTAAATTTGTTCATGATCAGGAACAGGGATATCTCAGGGAAATGTTTGAATTTAACAGAAATGATGCAATTAGAGGTCATCAATTCAAAATTAAAGTTAATCACAGCAGGACATGGTTAAGACAGTCTTTCTTCACCAACAGGGTAGTAGAACACTGGAACCAGCTGCCAGGAACCATTGTCAGTAGCAACACACTGAACATCTTTAAAAACGGCATAGATAATCATTATAAGAATAGGGGGCTTATTTTTCTGTATTCCAGGGAGGGTTGATCGACAGGGAGGAGTTAGGAGTTGGGAGCAGTTTGTATTTGTTGAGTGTGTTATGCAATAGCAAGTGAGTCTCTTATTAAGTCTAAACGTTTTATAACTTTATATAGGGTGTACCTAGCAGTGGATTCAGCACCTTCCTTCGGGATGTGATACTGATGAGTTTGTCTATGGTAGCACAATGGGTATGATGGGAGGAGTTTAAAATTGTTGAGTGTATTATGCAATAGCAAGTAAGTATCTTATTAAGTCTGAACGCTTTATGAATTAGTGTGGGGTGTGCCTAGCAGGGGATTCGGCACCTTCCTTCGGGATGTGATGCTGAGGAGATTGTCTATGGTGGCATGATGGGTATGATGGGAGGAGCTTGTGATTGTTGAGGGTGTTATGCGGTAGCAAGTGAGTGGTGCTAGATAGGCTGGGATATATAGCTTCCTAGGAACTTGCGATAAGGGATTGATTTGGGTGAGAGTATGTACATTTATAGTACCTTTTCTAGATAGGCTAAACCCAGATGGGCCCCTGTGGCTCTTATTAAGCCTTAATACTTTATGACTTTAAAGCCAACAATTTGTCATCACTAGGTTACCAGGCTTTGATGCAGTTTCCAAATGTGGCCTGACATATGCAAAGTAAAGTTTCCTAATAACTTCTTCACTTTTGTATGAGACATTTATATTGATTGCCCAAACATACCAAATGTTTTCTTTCTGGCTTCTATGCTGCATACCCACATGCATACCATTACACTTGCTAAAGTTAAATTTATTGCCACATATATTCCTGATCACTTCACAAACACATCTAAGTCTTTCAATAGAGACATGCTCACCTTGTGCTCTAAATTCCCAAACAGCTTTCGAATCAAGAGCAAATTTAAAACCCTATTTTATTTTATTTATGCCATGAGTCACACACTAGTCACGCATATCCAGTTATGATGGATCTCATTAATTCACATACATACAGACTATTATAAAAGTTATGGCAATGATGATTTATGGTTTGAAGGTGGGACAACAGGTCATTTTGCACCCAATAAAAGCTGGGATTTCAACATGCTAGTAACAAGCATGATCTAAGCACTGGTGTAAAACAGGTGAAGCTTAGTATAGGGGAAGAGGGGGAGGGGGAGGTTCTGAACACTTAAGACATCATGCAACAAATAGCTCTACTGCTGCTTCTGTATGGCTGAACCAGTAATTGTACTGCATTTACTGAACACAAAAATTAACAAGCTATCCATATTCAAGCAGTTCCTTTCAATGAAAATAATATAACCACTTGTAAAGAGCAGCTTTAAAACATAATTATTGTATAGTGATGTGCCATATTCTGAACATGAAAATGTTGTTGTGCAGGATTACCGCACTGTAGCTGTTGTGGTACAAGCTATTAGTAGCCACTAAAAATGCCGGTGTTGCAAAAATATATCAAGTCACTTGCTTATGGCTTCCTTAAGCCAAATGGTCTTGGAAGCCTAAAATGGCACCTGTGGGCTTCGCTAGCTCAGTACACAAATAATTGGTAGAACTATGTGATCATACCTTCATATGTTGGTAGAGAAAGGTCCATCATTTATTAATACCACCATTTTTTTTGTTATTTACATGCTGAACATGATGTAGATGTCCAGAGGTACTTATATGGCTAGGTGCTCATATGGCCTTGCATAGGTATGTGTTGGGGAAACAGAACGTGTTCAGATACCCACTCTTCCCCTATTTGCCTACTGTGTGGGAAGACTTACCACTCTATAGCCATCCATCCAACGGGCCTGTCTTCTTTTCCCTTGTGGGCATGCCTGGTTGTTTACGCCTGGTATGCTTGGGCAAGTTTTGAGATGACCCATAGAAGTCTCAATATGTGCAAAACACGTTGCGCCTAACTCGCTTCTTCTGCCGGGGACGAGTGGTCTAGGGGTAACATGCTCGTCTCCCAATCGAAAGATTGTGGGTTCGAATCTCACCTGTCGCTACTCTTCGCCCGCGACCAATCGGCGTGAGAGATTGGTGACGCTATATGACTCAACGGTCGATGTGTCGTAAAACCAATAACCAACCAATCGCTTCTTCTGCCCCTCCAGTTTACTGCCTTCACTTTTGACCATCGCGATCGAGATGATAGCGACAGATACAGTGCAATGTCGCACAGCAGCCTTGTTTTGAGTTGAGTGCCTTAGCGCAGCACACAAGAATCTATATTCGCTGCCGCAAAGCAATGTTCACCCCCCACAACGTCCACGCGGCCGAAATTTGTTCAAATCCACGATACGCCAGTGCCGTTAACTACCCGCCACCACATTCGAGCACCACGCCACCGGACGTTTCAAATCGAAGGTCAATCGTAATGCTGGCTTATGATTGTATATTCCGCTAGCAGCAGCAGTTGTCGTCGCTTCGAACAGGACAATATGCTGGCGATCTTGGCGACAGCGAAGCGGCCACGGTGGCAACCAAATCGTCGCTAGCAGTCAGGCGTTTTCACACTTATGCTGTGCAGTGGTCGCCGCCCGGTCGCCGATGAAAGCGGCGCTCCGGTCGAGCGCGGTGTTTTTGCGAGTATATTTCTGGTCGCATTCTTGACATGTGCTTGAGGCGAGGAACTCCGACCAATCGCTGAATGAAAAGCTAGGAGTAGCTTATAAAGTCACGGGGATGGCTGGAAACTTTTTCAAGCATGCTTTTGTTCCAAGTGGCTCTTCCCCACGCATAATTATTTTAGCAAATTATCTTTTGGGAGAGCATAACTATTTCAGGAAATATAATTTGCGAATGCAAAATCATTCCAGCCGACATAATTGTCCAGCTCTTGACATTCTCAAGCGGTTTTGGTAATTTTGGTCGCCAAAACTGCTGATAGTTATAACCATTTGGGCGCCGACCCCATCCGACCCCATATCGCCGACCCCATATCGGAGGTTTTTTTACCTCTGATGCAGACTCAGGAGACGGAGTAGAGGTGAGGCGATGCAACGCAATTGTGCATGCAATGGGATGCACACTCTCAATTAGAAGGCATCGACGAGGAGGCCCAATATGATCGTATTTTAAGTGTAGACACCTGGAAAACAATGCACATCGTGACAGTAATGTTATGCAGAACCATGCCGACATGTCTCCAATGAATAGCAACGGGTTACTGCGACACCAAATAGTGTCCATTCCTCCAGACGAGTTGAAGGATGAGAAGATCGTCAAACTGCAAAGTTTGTTACTACAATGAGACTTGCATACTGTGATTCCGAATGCGCTCCTTACCGTTCCAGATTTGGTTCGATGGGTGCGCGGCGTATAACAACGGTGCCCTCCAGGCAGCGGGGTATCGGCAGGAGGCCGTCAACCATCGCCGAGAATTCGTTCGGGCAGATGGTAAGCACTAGGATACATTATTCGGGAATTCTAAGTATTCCCACATCTCCTGAACTAGTCGTGCCCGTCAAATTCCCTGCATCGTGTCTCCTATATAAAAACGATCTAAGTCAGTTCGGATGGCGAGATTGTGAGATACCCATCGAGGTGACCGAAAAACTCACCCACGGGTTGGCAAAGACTTCGTCACCGCGGTTACAAACCTTAGGTGACTTCATAGCTCTTGGTAACTGTTCTCCGTTGTGTTCTTCTCCGGTTGTGCGATGGGCTTTGTGGCTTTCTGCGAGAGGTGCTACTACTTGTTGAACTGATGCTGGTAAACTGGAATTTGGTCCGCTTTGTTCTCTGGGAGATGGAGAACTGTTAAATTAAAGACAGATAGTTGTACAAACAATGTATTCACCATGTGAATCGCTTAACATTCACATATATCCGACGCACAGAGGCATGTCCGATGGGTCCAACCATACACACACACAATATATATATATATATATATATATATATATATATATATATATATATATATATATATATATATATATATATATATATATATATATATATATATATATATATATATATATATATATATATATATATATATATATATATATATATATATATATATATATATATATATATATATATATATATATATATATATATATATATATATATATATATATATATATATATATATATATATATATATATATATATATATCTCTCTCTCTCTCTCTCTCTCTCTCTCTTCTTCTTCATGCATCTCTGTCACTGCTTGTACATTCCATGCCAATGTTCACAACGCTACACGTAGCTCTACATACTGATATTCCTATTCAGCTGTCCACACAAACCGGGCGGAGGCACATGGTCCCTCTTGAAAACACGCCTGAAGGCCATGCGGGGGACCAGCCGGGTTATGCTGGCGAGCCACATAGATGAGTTCATGTGGCAGCGTCGGCACCGCGGCAACGTAAGTATAATGGTGTTAAATGTGAGCGCAGATGTCAATCAACGTTTAGCAATAGACGAGGAAGAAGAATATAGTACGCAGATGTAATAGAATACAACGAATACGCAAAACGTTTATAATCGGTAGGGATAAAACTGGAACGGAATAAGTAGCTTTGTTTAATACAACGAAGAATGGCTCTTAGATGCTCCTGGGTTTTATACATTGCGTGTAAAGAAAATATACGACCTTCAACATACCAGGAGGTCCTGATTCCTGACGCTCCTGACGCTCACTCTGACGCTCACTCCTGACGATGGCCCCTGGCCGAAACGTTGAGTAATACAGTATAATCCTTAACGTTACTTTTGGTGTCAACTCAGCACCTCCTGGTATATTGAAGGTCGTATATTTTCTTTACACGCTAAGTAACTTTGGGCTGGTGCAAACAGTTATGTTATACACTTTTCCTCCTGGATAAAGATAAAAACAGACGAACTGCCAGTAATGAAAAAGAAGGAGTATGGATTATGGCTCCGGCAGTACTCTCTTTCGTTGATCGGCTGGTAAGGAGATATGTGTGACAATTTTGGAAGGAACTGGGAAATATGTGAGCTGAAATGTTCCAAGTGATCGGGGATGCACAAAATATGCTTTTGAGATGACAAGTATAGAAGATGCGTACCAAAGGTGTATTCTTTACTTGTTGCGATTAATTTTCAGTAAACGCGTATAAAAATAGCATTCAAAAATTGACCATCCCAGTGGTATCGGCATTGCGTTCGTAACATGTTTTTTCCCTCTATGCACATACGGCCCATCTGCATACCTACTCAGAGTCGTTAGGGGCGACACTCGCCAATAGTGCCTTGAACCTATTCTCCAGCTCTTCGAATGCCGACTGCACTCCCAGTCGGACCTAAGCAGGTGGGTCCAGACCCTGGTCTGCGCGTAATATGTGAGGAGAGAAAACAAGAACAGTTCAAGACATATGGAGGAACGCTCCTGTTAATAAAACCTGCTGACAATGATTCACACAACATACAATATAGTAACAAATCACTCCAACGTAAGTAGTATATTATTACGACGGCACAAGGAAGGGAATGTGTGACGTCGGTGGTTACTGTTATTGGTTGTGAAGGCAATATAATGTTTTGTCGTACTCTATCCCCAGCCAAAGACCATCACATTCCAGCATGATATTACAGCAGACATTAGCATCTAGATTTCCCAAAATGTGCTCAATTCCTCTTCTGAACGTAGTATATCTACCTACGAACAACGTTGGCCAAGTAAAACTTTTCCGTTAGTCTGTTTGCTATTTGGGCTCCCGAACGCTCCGACCAGCCATCATACGCGCCCAAAAGTCAGTCTGTAGGCTGATAGAGCTTTAGGGCGCACTGACTCCACCCTGGCCAGCATTCGTGTGATTACATATAACAATGCAAATGGACTGGGACATGCACCATCAAGTCAGCACCTGCGGGATAGTTCGTCACATACAACCGGCCCAGGGGGAACAACTATGCTCACCGAAGGGTACTGCAGCTATGCATCATGGTCCATCTGACATCTACGAGCACACCGGCAGTTCAGAGCCAGATCCATGAAAGAGGAGTGTGGGTCTGGTGGGCATCTTCGGTCGAAAATCACTTGTGCTGGTAGATCAGTCTGTAGTATGATAGAGCTTTACGGTGCACTGACACCACCCTGGCCAGCATTCGTGCGATTGCATATAAAAATGCAATTGGTCTAGGCCATGCACCACCAAGTCAGCACATGCGGGATAGTTCGTCACATACAACCGACCCAGGGGAGCAATTTTGCTCACCGAAGGATACTGCAGCTATACATACCGGTCCAACTGACATCTACGGGCACACCGGCAGTTCAGAGCCAGATCCATGAAATAGCGGGGCGAGGGTGGAGGGGGGCACTAGTCTGGAGGGGCACCTTCGGTTTAAAATTACTTGCGTGGGTGGAGGACGCAAATTCTGTGTTATCCCCACTTTAATGTGGCTTTCGTCTTGGATATAGCGCAGTAGATCATCTCATCCGATTAGAAACTGACATCCGATTTCGTTTTAAAAAAACATTAAAACACCGCGCAGTATTTTTAGACATCAGCAAAGCCTATGATATAGTATATAAACACGCAGTGATTTCCAAGCGTTTTCACATTGGCCTTAAAGGGTACTTAGCTCATTATTAGGTAGGATTTTTGTCTGGGTTCCCGTCATTTCCACCTCCGATGCCGGTTAGCGATTTCGGAGTTACATTACATGAAAAACGGATTACCATAGGGAAGCTGTATATCACCCGTTTCATTTAACATCAACATTAACGACATTTTCACCGACATGTCACCTGAGACATCTTACTCCCTTTTTGCAGATGACAGCGCAATTTGGTACACAGATAAAAATGGAACATATTGTTTGATTTGACTCCAAATCGCACTTGACCAGGTATACCAATGGTCTATCAGATACCGTTTCACATTTTCTGCACCAAGATCTGCCACAATGATATTTAGCAAATCACCTACGTGCTCAACTCGAGAACCACCGCTTCACCTCGGAAACACGGACATACTTTTTGTAAAGTCGTTGAAATTTCTTGGGATTATTTTCGATCGTAGGCTTTCCATGTCGAACCTAAGCATGTCGAACCTAACACATCGAACACATCCAGATCAAATGCTTTCACCGATTTAATTTTTTTCGCTGCATTACATCTTCGTCATTCGGATTCGATCGTCACACGCATTTGCAACTGTACAAATCCTTGGTTCTTCCCATCATAGGATATGGTTTCATAGTTTACGCAGTTGCCAGCATCTCTGCTTTTAAAATTCTGGACATCTTACAAGATCAATTTATTCGCATGGCACTCTGTGCAACGACCACATCCCCGTCACTTCTTTGCAAACCGAGTCCGAAATTCCACCATTAATACTTTGACGAATGCACCAGACAATTAGGTATGCCGCGAAAAATTTAGTTTCGAGTACATCACCCCACATCCGAATCTTTGCAAGTTCTCCCAAATTTACACCACGATGATTTTGGTCCAGCGGAAAAACGAACTGGTCTCACTATGGTTTCTCGGATCAACACATTATCTGCAAAACATACTTCTCTATTCCGCCGATTATTTATCTTTCTCTACCTACCACAGCACTCTGGCAGATTGCCGAAAGGCACATTTTATAAAATCTCACCACCACTTCAAAATCACAGCTTTGTCCGGAATATGTCAAACAATAATTCCACCAGTTTCGCCATGTTCCCTTTATTTTCACCCACGGATCTAAGGACGCTTACCTCAGGAAATGCCATTGTATCGGGTGCACAAACAAAACAACATCGCTTGCGAAACGGAACCTCCATATTCATCGCCGAATTACACGCTATTGTCTTTGCCCTTCGATATGTCCGCAACCGTTCGATTTGTCACCCCATGCGCAGTGTTGTCATTTGTTCCGACTCCAAATATGCTCTTCAATCCCTTTCTTAACTTTCCTTTTCGCACCATTGCCATATTTGCATTTACGACACACTTGAAACACTCATCTGATGAGCATGGAAGTCCGTTTCCTGTGGGTGCACAGGCACTGCGGCATCCCGGGAAACGACGAAGGAGATCAATTAGCTAAAGCATCATTATGACCTCTAAACAGCACAGAAATTCAACAACATTTTGACAGCATTAAATCAACAATAAAGCAGGGCAACCTACATTTTTGGACCCAACAATGAGCTGAAACTACAAACTACACCCAATTACTTCTCATCAAACCTGTCGTTGATAACTGCACCACATCATATCAAAAACAGACAAGAAGAAAAAGTTATATCACGGCTCAGCATTGGACATACTTTTCCCACCCATCGATATATTTACACTGCCTCAACTCGACCCTCATGCCCATCATGCAAGACTCATCTTACAGTTTCACATATTCTCCTACACTGCCAACAATACCATAGCCCTCGAAAGCACTTACCAACTACTACCGTGCACAAAATATCCCCTGTCTTTTGACCACACTGCTGGGAGATAAACACCCTTTTCTGATCAATCTACTTTTAATTTTTGTCCGAAAAACCAACATGCTTCAGGACATATAAATTCACTTTCACAACATAATACTTTTCGTTCCTTCTTTTCACGGCACGAAATTGCCTGAGAAGACCGAAGTGCCCATACTAATAAATGTTAAAGAAGTAGTTCAGACGTACAGTTTTCAAGAATATACATATAATGCTTGCTTTTCGGTATGTACTGTATTGCCATTGGTTTCCGCTACCAGTGCATGCATATATATATATATATATATATATATATATATATATATATATATATATATATGCATATAATTCCTCTTACTTTGTGCAATGTTCATGACGAAAACAGAACTGTGTGCCAAACCTTCTGGGGAGCGATCATCTCGGGACCGTCAGGTGATATCCCAGCACCCAGTGTTGGCCGGTGACCGTCCGCGGATCATTGGGAGCGGTCCTCTTGGTACCATTATGTGATGTTCTATCACCCGGGGTCTGCCGGTGACCATCCACGGATCATGCGGCCGGTCTCACAGCGGCCGTTCTGTGTTCCAGACCGACCCCAAGTGCGAGGCATTGCCGGTCCAAGATGCGCCGCTGCAGCGCTTCAACATCGCCCACGTGGTGGTGGTCCGCGGCTCCGCCCTCGGTGTGGTGTACGCCTGCGATCCCGTCCACAGCTTCCCTGGAGTAAGATATGGCACTCGGGTATTGTGGTTACAGAGGAATTGAGGTTCTGTGTAGGGGCGTGATGTTGATGTGTCCTGAGCTGGGAGGGTCAAGATCAGGGTGTTGTGTGCAGAGGAATTGGGTCTGTATAGAGGCGACATGTTGATATATCCTACATATATGTCCTACATATATCTTGATATATCCCGAACCCTACAACGCACCCTTTACCCCCTATGAACTAAATGTATCCCTCTCCAAGGTATCCAGTAGGGCTCCTGGACCTGATCACTTGACATATCTCTTCTTTCAAAATATTTCTGAATCTGGTAAAGATAAACTCCTCTCGGCACAAAATCAAATATGGACTAACGGCAAAATGTCCACCCTCTTGGGCTACTAGAACTATCATCCCTATAGCTAAGCCTTCCAAACCTCCACATCTCCCATCTAGCTATCGTCCTATCTCTCTCACTAGTTGTGCTTGCAAAATTTTTGAGCGCATGGTCAATGGAAGAATCAGAGTCTATCTCGAAAACAACAAAATTATATCCCCCTTTCAGAGCGGCTTCCAACCAAGGCGAAGCACCGCTGACAACCTAATCGAAATTGTGGATTCAATCCAGCGTGGTTTCTGGAAGAAATCCGAAACCGTCGCCCTATTTATAGACCGAAAATCCGCGTTTAACAAAGTACATAGTTCGGCCCATCGAATTAAATTGCACCGTATTGATATCGAGGGCAGAATGGCCACCTTTATCACAAACTTTCTAGAAAATCGCTCCTTCGTCGTCCGCTGCGGTAACATTCATTCCGGCCCCACACTCTCGACCAAAGCGTCCCGCAAGGCAGGTTCCTATCTCCAACCCTGTTTCTTATGATGATCAACGACGTATTAGAACAACTTCCCTTAATTTATCCCCTCCTAAAATATTCTCTATGCGGATGATTTGGCTATTTGGTATACACATCCGTCAGCAGATTCAGCTAATCATCTTGTTCAACTCGCCATGAATCACCTTGATTCATGGTGCTCCCGCTGGGGGTTACAGATCTCTCCCACGAAATCAGTCACTATGCTCTTTTCCCGGCTCCCCAGGCATATCCCACCTAGCACACCACTCCGGTATCGCGATCAAATTATGCCCCTCCAAACCTCTTTCAAATATCTCGGAATTATCCTTGACAAAGGACTCTATTTTGGCCCCCACATTATTCATATTAGACAACGCTGCGCTGTGCGTCTAAATCTCCTGCGCTGCATATCCGGCCGTATCATTAGGTATGTTGGTATCAGTGGGAGGTATAGTGCAGTGTAGTAAACTGACAGTAGAGTTATCGTGTTCGTGTCATTCGGGCTGCCTGCAACTATTTGCATTGTCGACCTGTGTCTGTGGGTTGGTGTTGTCTGCTGTCCGTGCCGCAGAATATGCTGAGCTGACCACTCAACGCTTGAAGATCTGGCTCAGTAAAAGTGTGTCTGTTTAGCGAACACCTGGAGAGAGTCTGAAATGTCATAAATGTCTGGCCAGACGTGGCTCATGCGCCGTCCATATCGGGGTGTGGGGGAGAGGGTGCCCGAGTGGTTAATGTGTTGAGCTCTGTATATGGAGGTCCCGGGTTCAACGCTCGCACCGCTCGGGACATTTCCCAATCCCGCGGCCCACCGGCGAAACAGTGTGGGCGGCGCCATCGGCCGTGATTCTGCATAAAGAGCGTTGTGAACCACCAAGTAAGCAAATCAAATGTCCACAGATGAGCTGGATTGGCCGGCACTACCGGAGCGCATCTTACGCCGCGAGCTGGGCGGCTTCTTCAGCCACTTCGCCGGCGACCGATACGTGCCGGTGCCGTCGCTCGACCATCGGCTCCGGCCGCGAGCTGCCAGGAAGTTTACCGTCTCGGGCGCAGCTCGTCGGCCGCCGACCGCCGGCCAGCACGACAGCGCCAGCAATGGATGCCGCCGCAGCCGTGGCACGGGGGGGGGGACAGTCGCCGCTGTGTGTCCCGCTGCACAGGTTCGAGCTGTACTGGGACAGGAGCGTCTGGCTGGGTGTGTGGCCCCAGCTCAACGCCGAAGATGTGCACAACGAGATGGACTTTCTGGCGAAGATCGACTCCGACGACGGCGGCGACGCTGGAGCGCCTTCCAAGTGATCGGTGTGGTAGGCGCTCTCCCAGCTGGTGCACTGACCGACGGTGTGTTGTCGCCACTGTTGGCGTGCAACATGGGCGCCAGTATATGTGGCGTGCAATATCTGCCGGCTGGGCACCGTCGCCCTGTGCAATGTACAAACCGTTTGACGCTCAGGTACTGTGATGCCTCTACATGCAATACTGTATACCAAATGCAATGTAGCTGGGACGCTTCCGTGGAGGCGTTTGTTATTTTCAGCTATATTGCGACGCGCAATCTCCATTTTGGAACAAGATCCTCGAGGTAACTGTAACACGAGCGCCTGCCGGCCTGCTCCAGATCTACCTGCGATCAACGTGTACATGCACATCGCGAGCTGTGCGTTGTAACCTCTGCAATAATGCTAACCGTCTGTGATTGCCTCAGACGTTTGTGTCAGGACGAATTGGGATTCGCCGCGGTGTGGACCCGGCCGAGCACTTGCGTCGACATTTTTTGTCACCGCGGCACTAGCCGTTTATTGATTTATTTATTGATTTCACGATACATGCCCTCCATCGGCATGTATCTGCCCATGGAGGATATCGTGTTATGGACAGTCTGGGTATAAATCACAGATATTTACAAAGAAAGGATATATTTGTGGTCCATAGTGGGAGTAGATGCGCAACAAACATTCATACACCAACATAATGCAATAACCATATCACTATCTGCACTACACACATCGTGCTGCAACATAGCTGCAACAGGAGCTAGAAACGAGTAGTTTATAGAAGTGATAGGAAACCGATGGTCTAAAGGGCGCGATATATTCGCTGGCAGCGTGCACGGCGGCCTGGCATCCCAGCGGTGTTCCAACTCCGAGTTGGATGGGGCGTAGTTCTGCTCCGAGGATTCTAGAGATGTGTCGCCCGCACATGCGCCAAGGCAGACGGCGGTATATACTGCCAACAACTATTGGTCGAAGTCCGTCGTCTTTTTTCCGTAGCGCGCAAAGCGATGCTACGTACAGCGCGTCACGTCCGCACTCCGGGACGCAGCCACGCAACACTAGGTTAGTCAAAGCAGTGAGCGATTTGAGGAGGCGACGGCCAGACTCTGCTGCCTCTCGGGACAGCAGGTGACGCAGTGGAGTGGCCAAATTGGAGATGGCGTCCTGTACCTGCTCTTCCCGTGACGGTTAGCGGTGGCGGGTCAGAGGATGTCAGAGGCGGGGGATGAAGCTCCTCGTCGTCCGGTGCTGTCGAGTGCCTGCAGCGTAAGGCAGCAATAACCTCATCTGTCTGCTCTGCGAAGATTTACTGGATGTTAGGACACGGAGGGTAGCGGGGATGTCTCCATCTGCACATTTAGCGAGAACTTAGCGCGCGATCGAGTCTGTAGTTGCTATGCGCGGAGTGGTGACATTCCGATGCCCAGGTGCTGGCTGTTTGTGACAAACTGCCAGGTACAAACACTTGAACAAACACTACAAACGCTGTTACAAACACTGGAAAATGATCTGTAAGGTCTTCTATCAGTACACCTGGTGAGGAAATGCATGACAAATCAGGTATGAAGATATTGTCCAATAAAGCACTAGTAGTATTTTGTACCCGAGTAGCATTTGTGATTGAGGGCAGACAACTATATGACAATAGTTGGTTTGAGAATCTCTCCACATTTCTGTCCTTTTGTATATTTAGAAGATTGTAGTTTAATTCTCCTGTTATCATTGTATGCTTCCTCTCATTCTCTATCATTTGTAGCATTTTTTTATGTGCCTTCAAGAAAATTATTGTGGGGGAAAGTTGGGGAACGATAAATCGGGCAAATAATTGTTGATCTAGTACTAATTTTAGACTTAAGTTTGATTTCAACAGCAGCAGCTTCATTAAGTTGATCTACAAAATCTTTCTTTCTCTTGATTCCAAACTATTGTGAATGTAATGCAGACTTCTCCTTTTCCCTGCCTTCGACTTGCATACATTTTGTAATTGCTCATTTTGAATAACTTTTCTGTATCTTTGCTAAGCCAGGTGTCTGATAAACATACAGCTGACCAGTTGATTCCTGTTTTAGCTAAGAAGGTTTCTAAGTCATAAAATTTGTTCTTGACAGACCTAACATTTATGTGTATTATGGAAAACCCCCTGTGCACATCTGCTCTAAGTTTGATTGGAAGTACATAATCACATTGTTTTAGGGTGTTTTCACTTTCAGAAAATACATCTTCCAGTC
This sequence comes from Ashinkailepas kermadecensis, assembly GCA_034440615.1. Taxonomy (NCBI): domain Eukaryota; kingdom Metazoa; phylum Arthropoda; class Thecostraca; family Neolepadidae; genus Ashinkailepas; species Ashinkailepas kermadecensis. The sequence goes on along the minus strand of JAOTOM010004287.1, from coordinate 142,372 downwards.
CCTGTTTTAAATACTTCAGAAATCTGGACTGCCCTTGATTTATGTCTCTGGTCGCTGAAATATTTCTTGAATGCCTATTTCAACTTGACCTTAGTTTTCTGTTTAACCTAAATAAACTAGTTCCGATACCAATATATTTTTGTCACCTTTTTCTGATCGGGACCCAGATTGGGGTGTCACGAGATAAAAATAAAATAAAGAAAGAAAATCATATATATATATAAATGTGTTTTTGCAGTCTATGCATTTATTTAGGTATTCATTTCATTTCAGTTGCGTACCGAGTAACATGTGTTTTCACAGTGTATTTTTGTTCAAACATTTAAACATTCAACAAGCATATTTTTCGCTTTTGTTGCCATGTGGTTCGGCATAGAGGGTGGCTTGTAAATGAAAAGCATCTAAATATAATGGGTACTGGCTACGCGTTTTAATATAGCTATTAGGATGTGATTTGAAAAGCAAAATGAAATGCCGTTATTTCAAAAAGTTTGTTTTGGAGTTATCTAATTGCAATGCTGTTAATTGTTTTTGGGTTATCTGATTACAAAGCTGAATAATCTAATATATCTTGCAGTTTTACGCATGGTTGTTACATGTGCGCAATATTTGTAAGCGAATTGTAATGATATGTGATAATGATATGATATGTAATGATATAACATAACCTAACATAACCTAGCCTAATCTTCCATGGAAGATTAGGCTTCCATGTATGGGATGGAATCTTCTATGGAAGATTAGGCTAGGTTATGTTAGGTTATGTTATTTTTTTTTTTTTTAGTTTTGAACTTTATTTTTACCCAATTTGAAGCCTCTTTTTCGGTGTTATTTTGCCTTCCAACTGAAAGTACACATTTGTAGAGGAAATAGTCATATCATGTGCACCACATTCATCAACATTGCATTATAAAAAGAAATTCCAAGAAATCAGAAGTTACCTTATACTGCAAATTTACCCCACCCTGTAAAAAGTGGTAAGCTCTGCAGTTGGCAGCAGTCTATCTTCTCATTGCCTGTTAAAGCCAGAGAAGCTGTTCTCAAGGGTGTTGCATAGTTGGAGCTGGACAAATTTCAAATACCTCGATGAGATGTTCCTGGTTGTGAGCCATTGTATGATCATCACTGGAATCCTCAATTGGGATAGCAAATTTAAGACAAACATGGCCCTCTGTTGTTTGCATGACCCTGACTGTGTTACATGACTGGGATGCTTGATATCCACCAGGTATGTTACACTTCAAACAAATTACCTCAATGGGAATAGCACAGTGTTGCCCAAAAACCTATGTGTTGAGCATTCTTCCAAAAAGAAAGGCAATTATATTTCAGTGAGGTGGTATGTCATAACTGTGACACATTGAATACATTTCCACTTGCAACACAATTATTAGTTTAAAGGGTGTCATCTTCATGTAAATAGTGTCAAGAAGTTCAGAAGAAATAAACAAATTGACATATAAGAAATGAGAAAGAACCTAACCTAACCTACACAATAATTACAAACGAAATAGCATATGCAAAACAATAATACAAGGGCGGTAAGATACTGTTCATTCCAACTACTATAACATGGCACCCCAGTCAAATTTGTCAAGGGTGACCAAGTGTATCAGTCTGCTGTTGAGACTGCTTGCTGCCTCATGCTAGTTGAGTGTATAGAGTGTGAATTAATGTGGAATTTATATGATGGCACATATGGCTTGTGTGGGGGTACATTACATGATTTAGTCATAATATTGTTTGACTATGCTTGGTTTTTATTTCTGTATTATGTCTATGCATTTTTATGTAGTGGGTACTACATGAAATTCTTCCTTTTGTGCGGGAAGGGGGGCAGAAGGGTAGTTGCAAGCAATCCCACTTTGTCTGATGATTCTTGAGCCAAAATGTGTTCTGTGTTCTAGTTGTTTGCCCAGGGGTTCATAATATTATATAGCTATTTTGTGGAAGAATCATCATATTGAAGTATTTATGGGTGCTGCAGTGTCCCGACTGAATTGATTTGTCCAAAATGTGAGAGATGATGATGATGATTTGGTTCGGGCTTTGCAAATATTCATGTTCACCAAGTTTGAAAAACCCTCCAGCGTTGGCACCTTGCAGCCTGAATTAACTGATACAACATTTTCATCATACAATTCCCATAGCTTTTCCGCAAATCGTGAATGAAGGTTGGCTTAGCTAAAAATGTGGCGACATTGGGAGGGGAAATGTCCCCGATTCCCGTCTCATCCTTCCCGACCACTTGCGCTCCTGCAGACTACTTCTCATCACTATTTGTTTTGCTTGACTGTGCACATAGATACAATACAATGAAAACATCTGGCAAGCGGGTCAATGTTTACCTTGCTTGCATGGACTCGATCATGCATAGGTGGAATGCAGTGTTTCACATGCGACATTTGGAACTGTGTGTTTTCCTACTTGTGACCAATGTCTTTACATTGATGAACAGCGGGGATGAATAAGAACATGGGGAGGGGGGAGTGTGAACATGTTCCCCCAGAACCGGTTAACATTACACCAATTTGCACGGGAATAGGCTAAGCGCCCGTTGTGGTTTCGGCCATCGGTTAATATGTCTGACCTGTGTTGAACGACTTCCGGTGTTCTTCATCTCTTTCGTTTTCGTGCGACGCTTAGTTTGGAGATTAGAGGAGGGAGGTGCTGTATCAGCCCCCCCATCCTCCCCCTGAGACGGGGTGTGAGGATATTACCGGAAAGACGGGGAGGTTAAGAATGGCACCAAAATACAGTATATTTGCTGACTGCATTCTCTTGCTTTTTGTCATCGTTTGCAACGAACTCGGGTGAAGCACGGATGCATCGTCATGCAACGGCGCACCAGGGGTGAGGGGGGGGGGTATAGTCATAGGTGTAGGTTCTGGAAAATAATTGGGAGTTCACAATGCATGCAGCCAATTGGCGGGTTCAAATAGATCGGGAGTACACCCCGCAGGGTCCCATTTCAAAGTTTGAAATTATTTGGGAGGGTGTGGGGCAACGCTAGCATCTGCTGGGGAATACAAGAACCCCACAAAACATCTACAAAGATACGACCCTGGTTAAGTTACCGCCCCCTTAGCGACAGGACTTTCCCCTGGAGGAGTCGCATGAAGCCCTTGGGACGAAGTACGTCCCATCCTTTCAACCTCACCCCCAGAAGGTAAGGTTCGTGTGAAGAAAGCCCCTCTCAGATAGAGGCCTCCCCATACAAAAAAAAATATGGATGCGCCGTTGTCATGTGCTGGCTTATGCCCGATTCGTAGCATGGTTTTAGGTCTCTTCCCGCTGAAGACCAGTGGGAAATGTATTTTGACGGATAATCCTGGTTCGATCTACAATGACTTCAAGCTAAATTCCGAAAGAGTATCGTGCATTGTTTCCATGCAGGTCTCATGCATCATGCAACAATTTCACAATGACATGGATGCGTCCATGCATGGGCCTCCAGGTGATCCGATGGAGCGAATTAGTTAATTTAAAGCTAGCAATGTCTGATGGTGGAGGTCTGACGACATGTCTGAGGGTCAGCAATGTCTGCAGCAAACGACATCAGCAATGTCTGATGGTCTGACGACGCCGGAGGGTGACGCATCGATTACGTCATAAGGCAACCTGCGCAGAAAGGTGCGCAGAAGCTTATGCATATATACCTCTGTATACGGCCTTGCATCCTACCATGCTTCCATGATGGAGTTGCCTGAGTATGTACCTACCTCCTACCTACCTAGGTACCTGGGTGACCAGAAATATTACATATGTCATCATCAATAGCAAGTTTACTTATACATCTTACCCTTATCAGGTGGCCATTTGCCCATCTACCTAGGCGGGAAATCATGAATTAAATCATTTTTAGATACCATACAACTAAACAGGACATTTAGTATCAATACCTAGGGACTGCCTAATTTACTATGCAGCCAATCAATCACGACTATGAAAGAGTATAAACAGCGCTCCTGTATACGACCTTGGAACACCCCCTCAATGAAAATCCTGTTCGCTTATAAATATTGCGCACATGTAACAACCATGCGTAAAACTGCAAGATATATTAGATTATTCAGCTTCGCAATCAGATAACCCGAAAACAATTAACAGCATTGCAATTAGTTAACTCCAAAACAAACTTTATGAAATAACGGCACTTCATTTTGCTTTTCAAATCCCATCCTAATATCTATATTAAAACGCGTAGCCATTACCCATTATATTTATATGCTTTTTATTTACAAGCCACCCTCTATGCTGAACCAGGTGACAAGAAAAGCGAACAAAAAATGTGTGTTGAACATTTAAATGCTTTTAAAAAATACACTGTGAAAACACATGTGACTCGGTACGCAACTGAAATGAAATGAATACCTAAATAAAATGTATAGACTGTAAAAACACATTGATATATATATATATATATATGTTTTTCTTTCTTTCCTTTCTTTTTCTCTCATGACACCCCAATCTGGGTCCCGATCAGAAAAAGGTGACAAAAATATATTGGTATCGGAACTAGTTTATTTAGGTTAAACAGAAAACTAAAGTAAAGTTAAGGTAGGCATTCAAGAAATATTACAGCGACCGGAGGCATATATCAAGGGCAGGCCAGATTTCTGAAGTATTTAAAACAGGGACTGGAAGATTAATTTTCTGACGGTGAAAACACCCTAAAACAATGTGATTATGTACTTCCAATCAAACTTAGAGCAGATGTGCACAGGGGGTTCTCCATAATACACTTAAATGTTAGGTCTGTCAGGAACAAATTTGATGACTTAGAAACCTTCTTAGCTACAACAGGAATCAACTGGTCAGCTGTATGTTTATCAGAAGCATGGCTTAGCAAAGATACAGACAAGTTCTTAAAAATGAGCAATTACAAAATGTATGCAGCAACTCGAAGGCAGGGAGAAGGAGAAGTCTGCAATTTACATTCACAATAGTTCGGAATCAAGAGAAAGAAAAGATATTGTAGATGAACTTAATGAATCTGCTGCTGTTGAAATCAACCTTGAGTCTAATATTAGTACTAGATCAATAATTATTTGCCAGATGTATCGTTCTCCAACTTTCCCCACAATAATTTTATTGAAGGCACTGAAAAAAATGCAACAAATGATAGAGAATGAGAGGAAGTATACAATTATAACAGGATAATTAAACTACAATCTTCTAAATATACAAAATGATAGAAATGTGGAGAGATTCTCAAACCAACTATTGTCATATAGTTGTCTGCCCTCAATCACAAATGCTACTCGGGTACAAAATACTACTAGTTCTTTATTGGACGATATCTCCATAAATGATTTGTCGTGCATTTCCTCATCAGGTATACTGATAGAATACCTTTCAGATCATTTTCCAGTGTTTGTAACATTAACTGCCCAGACAAAAGAAAATAAATCAAATTATCCCAAAGAAATACTTGATTACAATCAAATCCATCTTTTAAATGACTATTTAGCATCAAGATTGAATAGTTTCCATCAATACAATGATCCAAACATAGCATGCAGTGATTTGCTCCCAGCATATAATGATGACATGCAGATTATTACAACTAAAATTATCCCAAGCAGGAGGAAATCCCCCATGAAAGCCTGGATTAGCTCTGGCATATTATGTTCCATAAGCAGAAAAAAATTGACTACATCAGAAGTTTATTAAAAATCAAAATCCACACAATGAAGTTCAATACAAACAATTCAGGAACATCCTCATCAAGATAATCAGAGAAGAAAATAATCTACACTATTCAAATGCCCTTCACTGTAGTAAATCAAATGGAAAGAAAACTTGGCAAATATTACATGAGCTGATAAATAAACACAAAACAAACAAAACAATCGCAGAATACATTTTAGATCAAGAAGATAATGAATATCAAACAAAACAAATTCCTAATGCCTTCAACAATTTCTTTTCCACCATTGGCAGCAAATTAGAAAAGAAGACTACTGCTTCTAACACAGATCCAATTGAATACATTGCAGGACATGACTATGCTATTTGGGAACAAGACGTGTCCACTAATGAAATCCAAGTTGAAACAACTATAAAGTCACTGAACTATATTGGAGGAGGGGCTGATGGCATTAGTACAAAAACTCTCTAACTGACATACAAAGTTATTCTGAAGCAAATCACCAACTTCTTTAGCCTCTGCATGAGAAGTGGAGTTTTTCCTAAACAACGAAAACAAGCCATAATTATCCCCATATTTAAGGCAGGAGAACTGAACAAATTTACAATTTATAGGCCAATTTCTATGCTACCAGTATTTTCAAAAATCCTTCAAGAAATTGTATATTCTTATCTCATGTCTTACTTGGAACTGAATAATATACTCAGTACACTCCAATTTGGATTTAGAAAAAAGGATAGCACCTACATGCCAATTGCTCACATCTATGATGAAATTACAACATCTTTTGAAAAGAAAGAACTTATTTGTGGTCCCTATATTGACTTGAAAAAAACCTTTGATACTGTGAGCATGGACACTCTACTGAAAAAAAATCCATCATATTGGAATCTCAGGAACTCTACACATGATATTACATTCATATTTAAAAGATCATTGTCAGCAAACAAAAATTAATGATATATTCTGTGATGCAGAGTGTATTACAATGGGAGTTCCACAGGGCTCCATACTTGATCCACTGCTCTTCCTTATATACATTAATGATTTGGGTAATTTTTTAGCTGGAACTTTCTACTTATTTGCTGATGATGCTCCACTCATGATAAAAGCTACAAATATAAAGGAACTACGAATTAAAGTCAATGCCATTCTTACAAGAATAACTGAATGGTTTTAAGCTAATAGATTATAACTGAATGTCAAACAAAAACAAATTACCAAGTATATTCCAGTATGCCTAGTGCTGACTTAAACATAGCCATACATTCTCAAAATGTTCACAGGAAACAGCAAATAAAATATATTGGTGTAATAGTTGATGACAAATTAATATGGAAGTATCACATAGCATATGTTGTTGCAAAAACTAGCAGAAATCTAGGAATAATGGGAAGAGCAAAATACTTTATCACAAGTCGTGAATTGAAATATGTATATAATACTTTGATTCTTCCCTATTTAAATTATTGTGGATTAAGATGGGGAAACGATTTTCCAACACGAATAGACAGAATTCTTGAAATACAAAAAAGGGGCTTTAAGAATCATAGATTCTTAAAGCCCCTTAAATCATAAATTCTTTAAGAATCATTTGTGTATTTTGTTTTCAACTCGCATTGTGATTGTCCCGATAGTTAAAGTAGGTCATGTGACCTTAGGTCACGATGTCGCGATTTCAAATAGCCCGTAAGCTAACGGTCCGAAAGGGCCAAAATATGCAGTGGATTATTGTGAGTTCACCGATATATACTATTGCACAATTCAGATTGTTCTTCATTGTATTAACGACCTGAAAACACCATTGTTTGGTGACATCTCAGAAATGCCCGAAGCTATAACTCCTTGATCGTTCATCTGATCTTTATAAAAATGGCACAGCTGGATTCGGCGCATCAGATAACCCCACACAGATATTTTTGTCAAGATATAAAATATTGGGTGTCATGCCCTTGTCGATTTGTCGTGGAATGGGCTATTTGAAAAGTATGTTTGCCAGTAGTGCCTCCCTTTGTTCCAGGTGCCGCCGGAGTTCGCGGCTGGGATAGAGGATCAGCAGGTACCTTCGAAGACAGTGGATGAAAATGCCAGCCGACCACTTGTCTGTTCACGGGAACAATAGAAGAACAAACAACAGTGCGGAAAGTTACTTTGCCGTCCTGGGCGCAAAATGTCCGAGAGCGCATCCGGCCTTTTGGAAGTTTCTGTCAAAAGTCAACACTGCCATTGCTGCAGCAAACCGGGACGCACGGTCGGCGACAATAGGAGTGCTTCACTGGAGCAGCAGCTCCAGACGCCACACCCGCCGAACGAATGAAAGGCTCCGAGAGCTGGCTACGGAGCTGGAAAGTGGCGAACGAACCATGGGCGGATACTTGGAGTCGGCGGCAAAGCATTTCTTTCGCCATCGCACCACCGCCAACTCCCCAGAGGCGGAACCAGAAGGCGTTGAAGGACAGCTCCAACCAGGACACCTGTCGGGTGACGAGCAACAGGAGCGATGTGCGGTGTGCCTTAGGGCATGGTCGAGAACCATCTGAAGAGGAGTGATTTTGCCCTACTTCCACGGAGCAGGGTGTGTGAATTGCATTACGACGGTGTTTATCGCAGCCCGCCAACATGCGAGGTGCCCTTTTGCCGGGGAACATTTGAAGAGCGGCCACGGGAGCTGTTGTTGTAAAGTTGTAGACGTTGCCGAATTAAAAGCTTTCCGAACTTCAAAAAAGAACAAAAGGAAACAAAAAGGTCAAAGGTCAGACTCACTTGTTCCGTCGCACAGCGTTTCTATGTTTTCTTTCACAGCTACCTATACTTGGTATCAAGAGATATACATTTGTGTTATGTGGGTATGATTCGGCATGGCTTGTCGTACGGTATCAGAGAGTTGAGATGTCGAAATAATTTCGAATGTGCCGAAGGTTCCCTATGTGTACAATTATTGAGTGTAGTAGGAATAGGAGAAGCAAATTTCCTTTATTCGCAGCCGTTGTGATAGCAGGCACTCACATCCAATATGATTAGGAACTCCCCAAAGAAATTCGTCATAACCTACTCGGACGGCGCTCTCATTGCTGGCTTTGAAATTGCACTGCCGCATTGCTGTTCGCGACATGTAAAATTTGAGACCAATTTTCAAGTTGTCCGCTTTCCTCTTAGTGGTTCCACGGAAGTTGCAATGTGCAACAGAAACCACACGTCAATGCGCACGGATATATAACCACCACCCGGAGATCATAACCGCGAGAGAGCAGCGTTGTAATCATGGGTGGATCCAGGAATTGTCAAGGGGGTACTTGTCTGGAGGGCGCCATTTCTTTGGAGGTCCGCCATTGCGAAGGTACCTGGAGGAGCGTCTCTCTGTTTGAAAAATTAGACGCGGAGGTGTACTCGGGCCTTCCCGGAGGGGCGTCTTTCCTTCCAATGGGCGCCGTTTTCTCTCATAGTAGCGCCTCTGCCTGAAAAATTCGAGAAGTTCACTCGAACCTTCTCAGGGGGGCGCCTTTTCCCGGCCAGAGGGACAGCACATTCCATGTGGGGGCACTTGTCCACAGTGCCACACCTTTTTCCGCCCCTGGTTATCATAGCATCTAAATGTGTCCCCGTAAAACAGGGAAGCATGGGAAAAGGTTAATTTACATCCATATTTACTGCAACAAAACCATAACCCAATATTTTCTGTCTTACTGCTACAAGAGGACAACGTTTAACCTAACTACAACAATGCTATATGGTGATTGTGAAACCGGGCTCAGTACATACGACATAAAGCTAGGGGTTCATCGGCAGTGATAAGGAGTATGCCTTGCTAATTTTGGCCGGACGTATTGTCCCTAAAATTTAATTTTAACCGCGGTAAATAAAAAACTGACCTTGAAAATGAACCCAGCTAATAATTTGGTGTGGCCCCGGTCGGGACCACGCTGGGCTGTGCGTGCGTTTCAAGTGTTGCAACCGGTTCGGTTTTCAGTTGGCGTTTGCTACGCTCCAAAAAGTGATCCACACTGGGAAAACTGCCCGGGAACGCGCCCGCAGCCACATCGCCAGACAATGCTACGAGTAGCCCAGTCTGGCCTCACGGTGAACCACACACTCCAAACCGACCGCTAACGCCTGAAGTGGCAGCTCAGTGTGGGCCCAGTGTGGGCCCGGTGTGACCCCACGGTGGCTTCGCTGTTGTTTTGGTACATTTTTGAGTGAGCTGCCTAACTGGACTGTGATTGGCTAATAGGAGTATTCAAAGTCATGAACGTGACGTTGTGACATCTGTACTGTCAGGGCGCAAACTATTCTGCCATCGCAACCAAAATATTTAGATTAACAAAAATCAAAGCAAAATAAACATGTCACTCACCGAACACAAGAAAGTTCACTGCAGAAATGTGTCTCTTGATCTAATACCTGATGAGCCAATACACAGCCCACATGTGCGGCTTGTGCAAAATAAATGTTGGTCGGAGCTCCGCACGATGCTCACAGTGCGAGCAGTGGTTTCGTGGCCGTTGTGTTACACCGAGACGGATAGACCTATGGGAGATAGCGGTGGCCAACATCAAATGGCGATGCAACAGCTGTCGTAAAAGTCATAACCTACAATCCTGCAACCAGCGGCAGCTTGCACCAGCGGCAGCACAGTCATGCAGTGATGGCGACTGACTGCCTGCGTCTACACTTGAACTAATACTAGGTGTCAACGAAGGCCTCACACACAGCAGATTGACGGACGGCTTAAACCGCGGCTCTACGACACACTAGCAAAGACAATCACAGGCGGCAGCGGACGCCACGGCCGCCGCCCATGGCAACGAGACCTCAGTCGGTTGCGCGGCCTACATCAGCCGGAGTTCGCGGAAAGCAACGATCACGTGCAACTACTGTAGCCAGCGCCGGCATACCTCCTGTGCCAGGCCTACAGTCGCCCAGATGCGTGGCCTGCCCGTGTGGCACGACCAACCGTGCCTTGGTCGTCGAGTTGCCGTTACCTCTCTATCTACCCAACGGTCGGAAGCGTCGGCTTACGGTATTTATTCGGGCTTGGCCAGGCCCCGATCGAGTACCAAGGTTATCGCCCGAATTCCGAAGGCAGCTGGCTCATTAGTCGCCGACTCCCTATCCGATCGGCTGAACGAGGTCCTGAACAGCGTGCCCCGGACGCGGCAAGGAGCGAGGGACCCACCTCACATATATGACGACGGATCGCTAAGATGGATAGCATGGCCACGCAGCCATGGATATTTCACGATACATGTCCATGGAGGGCATGTATCGTGAAATCAATACATAAATAAATACACGGACAGTGCCGCGGTAAGAAAGATATCGCCGCAAGTGCTCGGCCGGCTCTGCACCGCGGATAATATTAAATCGTCCTGACACAAACGTCTGAGGAAATCACAGATGGTTAGCATTAGTGCAGAGGATAAAACGAGCAGCTTGCGATATGCATGTACAAGTTGATCGCAGGTATATCTGGAGCAGGTCGGCAGGCGCTCGTGTTACAGTGACCTCGAGGATCTTGTTACAAAATGGACATTGCGAGTGCGCAATATAGCTGCAAATAACAAACGCCTCCACGGAAGCGTCCCAGCTACATTGCATTTGGTATACAGTATTGCATGTAGAGGCATCACACTTCCTGAGCGTACAATGGTTTGTACATTGCACAGGGCGACGGTGCCCAGCCGGCAGATATTGCACGCCACATATACTGGCGCCCCTGTTGCCCGCCAACAGTGGCGCCAACACACCGTCGGTCAGTGCACCAGCTGGGAGAGCGCCTCCAGCACCGATCACTTGGGAGGCGCTCCAGCGTCGCCGCCGCCGTCGGAGTCAACCTTCGCCAGAAAGTCCACTTCGCTGTGCACATCTTCGGCGTTGAGATGAGGTCACACGCCCAGCCAGGCACTCCTGTCCCAGTACAGCTCGAACCTGTGCAGTAGGGCACACAGCGGCGACTGCCACCCCCCCCGTGCCTCGGCTGCGGCGGGATCCATTGCTGGTGCTGCCGTGCTGGCCGGCGGTCGGCGGCCGACGAGATGTGCCCGAGACGGTAAACATCCTGGGAGCTCGCGGCCGGAGCCGGTGGTCGAGCGACGCCACCGGCAAGTACCGTTCGCAGGCGAAGTGGCTGAAGAAGCGGCCTAGCTCGCGGCGTAAGATGCGCTTCGGTAGTGCCGGCCGATCCAGCTCCTCTGTGGACGTTTGCTTTGCTTACATGGTGGTTCACAACGCTCTTTATGCACAATCACGGCCGATGGCGCCGCCCACACTGTTTCGCCGGTGGGCCGCGGGATTGGGAAATGTCCCGAACGGTGCGAGTGTTGAACCCGGGATCTCCATATCCAGAGCTCAACACATTAACCATTCGGCCACCCGCACACCCACACCCCGATATGGACGGCGCATGAGCCACGTCTGGCCAGACATTTATGACATTTCAGGCTCTCTCCAGGTGTTCGCTAAACAGACACCCTTTTACTGAGCCAGATCTTCAAGCGTTGAATAGTCAGCTAAGAATATTCTGCGGCACGGACAGCAGACCACATCGACCCACAAACACAGTTCGACAATGCAAATAGCCGGAGGCAGCCCGAATGACACGAACACGATAACTGTACTGTGAAGTTTACTACACTGCACTATACTCCCAATGATACCAGCATATCTAATGATACGGCCGGAGATGCAGCGAAGGAGATATAGACGCACAGCGCAGCGTTGTTTGAGATGAATAATGTGGGGGCCAAAATAGTCCTTTGTCGAGGATAATTCCGAGATAATTGACAGAGGTTTGGAGGGAGATAATTTGATCTCGATAGCGGAGTGGTGTGCTAGGTGGGATATGCCTGGGGAGCCGGGAAAAAGCATAGTGACTGATTTCGTGGGAGAGATCTGTAACCCCCAGAGGGAGCACTATGAATCAATGTGATTCATGGCGAGTTGAACAAGATGATTAGCTAAATCTGCCAATGGGTGTGTATACCAAATAGCCAAATCATCGGCAAAGAGAGAATATTTTAGGAGGGTAGAAATTAGGGGAAGTTCTAATACGTCGTTGATCATGGTAAGAAAGAGGGTTGGAGATAGTACGCTTCCTTGCGGGACGCCTTAGTCGAGAGTGTGGAGCGGGAAGGAATGTTGCCGGAGCGAACGACGAATGAGCGATTTTCTAGAAAGTTTGTGATAAAGGTGGCCGTTTTGCCCTTGATACCAATACGGTGTAATTTAATTCGATGGGCAGAACTATGTACTTTGTTAAAAGCGGATTTTAGGTCTATAAAAAGGGCGACGGTTTCGGATTTCTTCTAGACACCACGCTGGATTGAATCCACAACTTCGATTAGGTTGTCAGCGGTGCTTCGCCTTGGTCGGAAGCCGCTCTGAAAGGGGGATATAATTTTGTTGTTTTCGAGATAGACTCTTATTCCTCCATTGACCATGCGCTGAAACATTTTGCAAGCACAACTAGTGAGAGATATACGACGATAGCTAGAGGGGAGATGTGGAGGTTTTGAAGGCTTAGGTATAGGGATAATAGTACTAGTAGACCAAGAGGGTGAACATTTTGCCGTTAGTCCATAGTTGATTTGGTGCGAGAGGAGTTTATCTTTACCAGACTCAGAGATTTTGAAAGAAGAGATATGTCAAGTGATCGGGTCCAGGAGACCTACTGGATACCTTGGAGAGGGATAAATTTAGTTCATAGTGGGTAACCGGTGCGTTGTGGGGTTCAAGATATATGTAGGATATATTAACATGTCGCCTCTATACAGACCCAATACCTCTGCACACAACACCCTGATCTTGACCCTCCCGGCCCAGGACACATCAACATCACGCCCCTACACAGATCCTCAATTCCTCTGCAACCACAACACCCAATTGCCATATCTTACTCCAGGGAAGCTGTGGACTGGATCGCAGGCGTACACCACACCGAGGGCGGAGCCGCGGATCACCACCACGTCGCCGATATTGAAACGCTGCAGCAGCGCCTCTTCGACCGGCCGTGCCTCGCACTTGGTGTCCGTCTGGAACACAGAACGGGCGCTGTGGGACCGGTCGCATGATCCGTGGATTGTCACCGGGTGATGGAACATCACATAATCGTACCAAGAGGACCGCTCCCAATGATCCGCGGACGGTCACCGGCCGACACTGGGTGCTGGAATATCACGTGACGGTCCTGAGGTGATCGCTCCCCAGATGGTTTGGCACACAGTTCTGTTTTCGTCATGAGCATTGCACAAAGTAAGAGGAATTATATGCATATATACATATATTTATATGTATATATATATATATATATATATATATATATATATATATATATATATATATATATATAAACACCCGTATATATATATATATATAATATATATTTTTTTTTTTTTTATTTAATTATTTTTTTTATTATATATATATATATATATAATATATATAATATATATATATATATATATATATATATATATATATATATATATATATATATATATATATATATATATATATGTGCCCGCACTGGTAGCGGAAACCAATGGCCATACAGTACATACCGAAAGCAAGTGTTATATGTACATATCTTGAAAACTGTACGTCTGAAATACTTTTTTTAAACTCTTATTTGTATGGGCACTTCGGTCTTCCCAGGCTATTTCGTACCGTAGAAAGAAAGAAAGAAAAGTATTATGTTGTGAAAGTGAATTTATAAGTCCTGAAGCAAGTTGGTTTTTCGGACAAAAATGAAGAGTAGATTGATCAGAAAAGGGTGTTTATCTCCCAGCAGTGTGGTCAAAGGACATGGGATATTGTATGCACGGCTGTAGTTGGTAAGTGCTTTTGAGGGCTATGGTATTGTTGGCAGTGTAGGAGAATATGTGAAACGGTAAGATGAGTCTTGCATGATGGGCATCAGGGTCGATGTGAGGCAATGCAAATATATCGATGGGTGGGAAAAGTATGTCCAATGCTGAGCCGTGATATAACTTTTTCTTCTTGTCTGTTTTTTATATCATGTGATGCAGTTATGAACGACAGGTTTGATGAGAAGTAATTGGGTGTAGTTTGTAGTTTCAGTTGATTGTTGGTTCCAAAAATGTTGGTTGCCCTGTTTTATTGTTGATTTAATGCTGTCAAAATGTTGTAGAATTTCTGTGCTGTTTATAGGTCATAATGATGCTTTAGCTAATTGATCTCCTTCGTCGTTTCCTGGGATGCCGCAGTGCCTGTACACCCACAGGAAACGGACCTCCATGCTCATCAGATGAGTGTTTCAAGTGTGTCGTAAATGCAAATATGGCAATGGTGCGAAAAGGAAAGTTAGGGAAGTGATTGAAGAACATATTTGAAGTCGGAACACATGACGACACTGCGCATGCGATGACGAATTGAACGGTAGCGGGCGTAGCGAAGGGCAATGAGAATGGCGTGTAATTCGGCGATGAAAATGGAGGTTCCGTTTGGCAAGCGATGTTGTTTTGTGTGTGCACCCGATACAATGGCATTTCCTGTGAGGTAAGCGTCCTTAGATCCGTTGGTGAAAACAAAGGGAACATGGTGATAACGAGAACGAAGCTGGTGGAATTATTGTTTGACGTATTCCGGACAAAGCTGTGATTTTGAAATGGTGGTGATATTTTATCAAATGTGCCTTTCGGCATCTGCCAATGTGCTGTGGTAGGTGGAGAAAGAGAAATAATCGGCGGAATAGAGAAGTAATGTTTTGCAGATAATGTTTTGATCCGAGAAGCTGTAGTGAGACCAGTTCGTTTTTCCGCTGGACCTAAATAATCCTCGTGTAATTTGGGGAGAACTTGCAAGGATGCGAATGTGGGTGATGTTCTTGAAACTGAAATTTGGCGGCATACCTGAGTGTCTGGTGCATTCGTCGGATTGCTAATGGTGGAATTCCGGACTTGGTTTACAAAGATGTGACTGGGGATGTGGTCATTGCACAGAGTGCCATGCGGATAAAAATGTACTTCGCAAGATGTCCAGAATTTTCAAAGCAGAGGTACTGACACCTGCGTAAACTATGGAACCATAGCCTATGATGGGAAGAACCAAGGATTTGTGCAGTTGCAACAGCGTGTGACGATCGAATCCGAATGACGATATGTAATGCAGATAATTTGCAATGTAATGATTTGCTAAATATAGCTGACAGATTTTGGTGCAGAAAATGTAAAACCGTATTTGATAGACCATTGGTACACCTGGTCAAGTGCGATTTGAAGTCAATTTAAACAATGTGTTTCATCTTAATATGTGTACCAAATTGCGCTGTCGTCTGCAAAAAGGGAGTATGATGTCTCGTGTAACATGTCGATGAAAATATATTTAATGTTGATGTTAAATAAAACTGATGATATACAGCTTCCCTATGGTAATCCGTTTTTCATGTAATGTGACTCCGAATTCGTTAACCGGCATCGAAGGTGGAAATGACGGGAACCAGACAAAAATCCTATGAAATAATGAGCTAAATACCCTCTAATACTGATGTGAAGACGCTTGGAAGTTACTGCGGGTTTGCATACTATATCATAGGCTTTGCTAATGTTTAAAAATACTGCGCGGTGTGTTCATGTTTTTTAAAACCAAATCGAATGTCGGTTTCCAATCGGATGAGATGATCTTCTGTGCTGTATCCACGACGGAAGCCACGTTAAATTGGGGATACAACAGAATTTGCGTCCTCAACCCACACAAGTGATATTCAACCGAAGGTGCCCCTGCAGACTAGTGCGCCTCCCCCCCCCCCCCCGCCCGGCCATTTCATGTATCTGGCTCTGAACTGCTAGTGTGCTCGTAGATGTTAGTTGGAATGGGATGTATAGTTGTAGTATCCTTCGGTGAGTATAATCGTTCCCCTGGGCCGGTTGTATGTGACGAACTATCCCACAGGTGCTGACTTGGTGGTGCATGGCTCAGACCATTTGCATTTTGATATGCAATCACACGAATGCTGGCCAGTGTCGAGTCGGTGCACCCTAAAGCTCTATTAGCCTACATACTGAGTTTTGGGCGCGAATGATGACTGGTCGAAGCGTCCCGAAGCCCAAATAGCAAACAGACAAACGGACCGGTATCACTTGGCCAACGTTGTTCGTAGGTAGAGATACTACGTCCAGAAGTCTGGAGGGAAATGCCATTGGTATAGCATTTCCCTTGAATAACTCCATCCCGATATGTACCACTAATTATGTTCGTCTGATGGCATTGGAATGTCTGGCCACAAGGCCTATCGTGTCAGGTTGGACAATAACGCCAGCTGACTAGCCTGCAGAGCGGCCCGAAACGTAACGATCGAAAGAAATACCCATAAATTTAAACGAATTTACAAAAAGTACGTCAGTGTTTCCGAGATGAAGCGGTGGTTCTCGAGTTGGGCACGTGGGTGATTTGCTAAATATCATTGTGGCAGATTTTGGTGTCGAAAATGTGAAACCGTGTTTGATAGACCATTGGTATACCTGGTCAAGTGCGATTTGGAGTCAAATTAAACAATGTGTTTCATTTATATCTGTGTACCAAATTGCGATGTCATCTGGAAAAAGGGGGTATGATATCTTATGTGACATATCGGCGAAAATATCGTTAATATTAATGTTAAATAGAACTGGTGATATACAGCTTCCCTATCGTAATCCATTTGTCATCTAATGTTATTCCGAAATCGCTAATCGGCATCGGAGGTGGAAATGACGGGAACCTAGACAAAAATACTATCTAATAATGAGCTTTTAGGCGGATGCGAAGACGCTTGGAAATTACTGCGTGTTTATATACTATATCATAGGCTTTGCTGATGTCTAAACATACTGCGCGGTGTGTTCATGTGTGTTAAGAAAACACAGTTTTCTTTCTGTGTTAAGAAAACTGAATACATCGCATCAATTCCATCAGCATCAGACCGTGAACAACACCAATGCAACATAGTATTGCATAAACAACACTAAATGATATTCATTAGTGGGATAATAAACATTTGCGGGATAATAAACATGGGATAATAAACAACAACAGATAAACATCTATGGCATCCAAGCTGACGTATCTTGGAATTATTTGAAGCAGTCTTGAACCAGAAGCGTATGGGGGCCTGGGGGGGGGGGGTCAGCGTCAGCTGGTGCAGATGCTAAAACTGGCCTTAGACTCCTCCCGCGCCCACCCACACTCCGTAGCTTTCCAGAGGCTCGGTTTTCAGCGATGCTTTGCACACATTAAGCATCGACTCCACAATCCACACTCCACATCCATATAATTGAATCTGAATGGCAATTATACCATGATCCAGATTCTACGGTGAATGTTGTATTCTGTATGCTGGATTGCCAATGTAGCGCCATGTAGCGCGACGTATCACAAGCAAAACTCGCCAGTTTAAGGAAAAATTGATGAGCATTGCTGGGTACATAATCATGGATTTGTCATCT
Organism: Ashinkailepas kermadecensis; assembly: GCA_034440615.1. Taxonomy (NCBI): domain Eukaryota; kingdom Metazoa; phylum Arthropoda; class Thecostraca; family Neolepadidae; genus Ashinkailepas; species Ashinkailepas kermadecensis. Next base: position 124,282 of record JAOTOM010004287.1, on the reverse strand, counting down.
ATTCATGTGCTATAACAAAGTATATATATATATATATATATATTGTATCGTGATACGGAAACTTCAGGTCATTCTCTCCCTCCTTCGGGATGCGTAGCGTGGGGTATACATTTTTAATGAAGTGTACACACTTCCTATTGGCGCATTATTTAATTATTTCATAATATTCCCTACTTGGTAAAAAAACCTAAAAATATTTCTTTATAATTATAAAATTAACAAACATTTGTCTTATTTTAGTAATGTATGGAACAAGCATATATTTACAAGTCAATGCGCCTATTTATTCAAATCCGTGATATTCGTTTAAAACTGGCAGCATTTGCATGCCAGACGCCACAAACGTCACATTTCTTGGGTCGCTCTATCAATTGAATTTATTGCGATCGTTGCCGCTAGGCACCGCTGGCAGCACGCCGTTCTGACGTCATGTATTATTTCAAGAAACGCTTTCCTATAAATACTGATATTGAACTAAGCATTGTTGTATTTTGTGATATTTTGTATTGGAGATTAACTACTGTAGGTAGATAATGTAGTCCATACCAGGAAATGTCAATCAAATATTAAACTATGACGTCAGAATGAAGTGACTCACGAGCGGTAGACAATTCCAATAAATGAAGTTGACAGAGCGACAGCTGAGTTTGCTTCCGTGCAGTTCCTTTCAAACGTGACCAGTTTTTACATGGTTATTGCGCGTTGACTCTTCCTTTTCGAGTGGTCCCGTGATTGCTTGCCACAATGCCCAAGGAGCGAAAGTTGAGCAAGATCAGAAGTTCTAAGAAGTCGGATGCCTGGGCATCAAGGCAATTCGTGCATTGTGGCGTACCAGGTTGTAGTTGGTATAGCTACCAGTATTCAATTAAACGTCACGTGGCAAGTAAGCACAAGAAATTGTCTGAGAAGGATATTCGGTTCAAAGGCACTGGATTTGCAACCGGGGAGAAGTTTGTGAGCTGGTGCCCGGTGTATGTGGTAAGTACCTACCTAGGTATGGGTAGGGTGATGTCTCCGAACAGTTCTATGAGTCCTGAGCACTTGCCTTTGTTATGTAAAATATTTTTAACTTCATGATCATATCCCCTCATCTTTAAGCTTAGCACACACCCTACGAGGTGAGTGATTAATACTTTGCAGATGCAATCTTTCATGGAGGCAATGGCTCGGAATTTGAGAACTGTTTGGCTGAAATTCTACTTAATTTTCCCGAAATGCCACCCCTCCAGCCCTCATGCAATCCCCAATTTGTTGAAATGCTGGCCTTCCAACCCATTTGCAGCCATCAGCTGCATGTCTGACCAACATTGAGCACACCTTGATGGCCATGACCAAGGCTTAAAAATTGGGCTGTTTTGCAACATGGCAAGATGTTGGTAGGTATTTGCTTAGCAGCATGGCATCTTGGGTTAAGCATGATGCAATGCATAACATTAACCAACCTAACACAATTTGGCTAAATCTGAAACCTAATTTTGCGTGCATGGGCTGCCAATGTTAGCAAGTGCTGTAATACAGCTGGTTTTGGACATGTTCTTTCAATACAGTTCTGGTTGGCTTTCGGCATCATCTTGCGCACCACAATTGTCACCCAGTTTGCCATGGTGTTGGTCCATGCAATTCCTTATACCATTGTCCAAAAAATGCATGTCTACCTGTGCAGATGAAGAACATTGTTGCTTAGAAATTGTGGAGGATTTGAGAAAAAAACAAGACATGCATTCAAGGATGGAAAGCCAGCATTTTATATCATTGATCAGTTATGGTTATCATGTCAGTCTAAACAGTCTAAGCAGGGAAATGATGAAATCTTCAGAAAGGATGAAGGTATACATTGCCATCAATTGTGAATTTCTCGTCTTGATATGTGCTAGTATATTGAACGAATCACATATTCTCCGATTTGATATGAACCTTTAGCTGATTTTGTACGGTGCCTGTGGGGATCAGCTGTGTTGTAGAATATTCAAACTGTAGCGGCGACCACGCCCTAATCCCAAATATACCCTTGGATGCAATCCGTGCCATGGAGTTAACTGCAGGTTAAAAAGGCCATGGCCATGACATGGGATAACCGGAACAAATGTGAACAAGTTATGAATGGATAGTCTGACATTAAAGCGCTGGTTTGATCGTATTTACATCATTTGCGATTACCCGTAGTGATTTAAAGAAGTTTTCGCTCTTCATGTAGCAATTACGTGTTTCCATAATTCTTTTTGGGAAGGGAACCGGCAATTTTTAGAGCTCTGGTAATATCCCAGGTGGCACATCGGTGAGAATATCGTTAATGACGATGTTAAATAAAACTGGTGATAAATAGTTTCCCTGTGGTAATCCGTTTTTCATATAATGTAACTCTGAAATCGCTAACCGGCACTGCAGGTGGAAGTGACGGGAACGATACAAAAATCCTATCAGATAATGAGCTGAATACTCTATATGGCCTTAGTTCGTAGAGTGGACGACGAAGAGTGGAACACTCTTCGTCGTGAACGTTAACATCTTTTTTACACATGGCGACCTATTGTTTTTCGACACGGTTTGACAAGAAACACCTTCAGAGTACGAAGCAATGCCACACACTCACCTTCCGCGAGGTAGTCGAAGCTATGGTGGTCTCGCCAAATGCGGTAGAAAGGTTGCAATGCAGGTGGTTGTGCCTGGTGGCCCACTCTTGAGGACAGCAGCGACGAGTGAGCAACATGGCGCACAGGCTGGTGGCTGATATCATCGATGGAACTATGTAATATTCCGCATTCGCATAGAACACTGGGGAGGGTTAGAGGCACGCGAATAAAGCGCAAATGTGTTGTCCCGTGATCAGGTACGCCTGGATAAATATTTTACTCCAATTTTTACTTTACATACTCAATTTTTCAACCCCATTTAGCCGCATTCAAAAAATAATTATGCGCCCTAAATGCATGGTGCTCGGCAGAGAGAACAGGTCCAGGTTAGTAAGAATTATACAATCTTTTCGGATTTCGTTTATTCACTGCATCCATACCGCACATTCAAAATGGAGTCTTTCAATTGCCACCAGAAGCCACATTTATGAAAAAAATAGCCGCTGAAAAATTCCATACCCTAATTTCAAAACATGCTTGCATCAGGCACGCGAACGACACCCCAGAGGTGAAAAAAAACGGCTTACTCGACTACCCGAGTAGGAGACAGAACATTTGCTTAACAAAGTACGCAGGAGACAGTACTACGCGAAGGCGTAGTCACCACTCAAATGAATGACATTGCTATATCTCCTTCCGAATTCATTACTTAAAATTTTGATGTTTCATGGCATGAAGTAAGCCTACATATCTTCTGAAATTGACAATTGTGAAGCAGTCATGCCTGATATCTACCAAAGGCTGTGTCACAGACACACAGCAAACATGCATAGCTTATGCCAGGCTGAGTTACAATCCTTCAAGGGTGTTGACATGGTTTGCAGATGGGAACTGGATCACAAACATGAAAAGATGTGCACAAGCCTGAAAGTGATTTGAGGTGTTCCCCAAGTGAGCTGAAAGGATTTTTTTTGTAAAAAAATCATGTTCTTTCACTTGGGTTGATATTTTATTACATCAACAATCAACAATGTTTTTTCTGGCTGATCTTAGTTTTAATTGATGTCTGGCTTCTCGCAGTTTTTTTTGTCCCAATAAGAACATGTTGCTTTTTCTTTTATTTGTTGTCTTTCTAAGGTGGTCCTCAATACTTAGTTAAATTATCATCACTTTTCACAGGAATGTCCAAGGGCACAGGCAGTGGAGAACAAGATCAAGACACTACAGAGCTGCCATTTCAGTCATCCAGTCCTGAAGGACCATCAGTGTCTGCTAATAAGACTGCTGGTGAGATTGTTTTTCTTCAATGCTTGCTTTGTGTGTGGCTGAGCATCGATGTTAACAAATCCTTGAGTTTTCAGTGGCACCTTTCAAGATAATTGAGAAATCAAATGATTAAAAATGCTTGGATTGGTGTTAGGCAGTGCATGGAGATGTCACATCTTAAGTGCAATGATTTGAGACATGCATTATTTAAGCATTGCATTAGCTTACTGTCATAGTCAACTCAGTTGAAGTATTTCAGCAATACTATGACACTGTTGGCAAAATCTTGTCCATCATGGGTCGACCTTTGTCACACGTTTCGACTGGATTGTGTGCAATTGCAACGAAACAGGGGTCGACATTAGGGGGAAAAAATGTCAGGATCACTCATCAGCTCAGCTCGCTGGTATGCGCAGCAAGCCCACTCTAGTTTATGTCGCATGTGATCCAGTGTTCCAGTGATTGCGTGAGATCCAGGCCTGTCGGCGCGTGCTTGTAAGTATTCACTCCCGTCTCATTGTTCCTTAGCCTCAATCAGGTTATAGACTGACGAGCTGTACTGGAGCCGACCGTGGTATTGGAGAATGCTAGATATTGTACGACGTAGCTCACTGGCCCGAAGCCCCTGTTAGCGTGCCGCGACTTGTGCTGTGTGTGCCAAGTTGTACTGTACATGACTGTTGTTGGGGCATGCTGATAGATATTTTATTAATTCCCCATTGGTTCGCACCCCCCCCCCCACCACCAGTGTACTGTGGCTTGTGTGGGGTGGGCGAGCTGTACTGACCCCGGCTTTATTGTTTGCGGATCCTGGTAGGTAGTTATTTTATTCCTGGCTCACTGGCTGGTGATTCGCAGCAGTTCGTACGAAGTACTGCCAAGTTAGTGGCATTTCATAGTCCTGTTTGATATGCTGTTATATGCAGTTTTTACTATGGATCCACTTCAAACATAAAGAGATTGCTATCAACTGTGTATTGAGACTGCTTTGCTGAAACGTTTGCTTAGTTATAGGTATCATATTCAGAACAACAGTTACATCGCAATCTGTATGTAACGAGTTTGAAGAGCTCGGAATAGTACATTCCACCCTTTGCGTGTGTCCATCCGGCGTACATGACAAAATGCGGTATTTTTTTTTGTTTAATGGAGACAAAATCGTGCGTTGGGAGTTTAGTGGGAGACAGTGTCGAAGTTTTTTTTTCACCTCTGCGACACCCAAACATGCTTTCCTGTGATCAGCTTCCCAGGACAAATATACTGATTCGTCAATTCCTCAATCCGATTTAGCCGGTTTAAAAAAATTGGAACTTCCAAAATTAATTTAACTTGCCGGACAGAATACGCCCCAGTCTGCATGAAATCTTCAATCTTTCGGATTTCGTTTATTCACTGCACACGACGGACACATTCATAATCGTATCTTCCAAATGCCGCCAGAAGCCACATTTGTGAAAATAACGGGTGCAAAATTTCAGACACAAATGTCAAACAGGCTTGCATCAGGCACGTGGATATAGCGCAAAGATGCTTTCCCGTGATTTCCTACACATGGATAAATATTATAGTACATAAACTTGTCCACCCCATTTAGTCGCTTAAAAAAATAATGCCCCGTCCAAAATGTCAAAGATTGGGCCCATGTCAATTAGAAACCTTCAATACTTTAAGATTTCGTTCATTCACTGCATCCGTCATGCACGTTCAAATTCGAATGTTCTAAATGACACCTGAATCCACATTTCTGAAAAATAACAGGATACAAAATTCAGACCCAAATGCGAAACAGGTTTGTATTAGGCACGCGAATCAAGCCCGAAGGTGCTTTCCCTTCATCAGCTACTCTTGGAGAAATATTATAATTCGTTAATTTTTCAACACCGTTGAGTAGCTTTCGAAAAAATAATACGCCGCCCAAAATGCATGGCGCTTGTCAGAGACAATAGGCCCCTATCAGTAAGAAAATTTTCAATTTCGGATTTTGTTAATACACTGCATCCTTCCAGCAAATTCAACATCGAGTCTTCCAAATGCCGCCAGAAGCCACATTTGTGAAAACTAACGAGTAAAATATTTCAGACCCCAATGTCAAACATGCTTCCATCAAGCACGCGAACAATGCCCAAACATGCATTCCAGTGATCAGCTTCCCCAGGACAAATATAATTAAGAGTCAATTTCAGAACCCAATTTCACCGTTTTAAAAAGGCAATGAGATGTCCAAAACGGATTGCACTTGCCGGGCAGAATACGCCCCAGTTTGCATGTAATCGAACATCGTTTTGGATTTCGATTCTTCACGGTATCTGTCCCACACATTAAAAATCGAGTCTTCAAGTGCCGCCAGAAGCCACATTTGTGAAAAATAACGAGTGAAAAATGTCAGACCCCAATATCAAACATGCTACTACCAGACATGCGAACAAGGCCTAAACATGCTTTTCTGTGATCAGCTTCCCCAGGACAAATGTACTGATTCGTCAATGTGCAAACCCGATTTAGCGGCTTTAAAAAAGTAATCAGACGTCAAAAATGCATTGCACTTCTGGTCAGAACACGCCCCAATCTGCATGAAGTCCTCAATCTATTTTGTATTTCGTTTATTCACTGCACCCGTCCCGCACATTCAAATTCGAGTCTTCCAAGTGCTGCCAGAAGCTACGTTTGTGAAAACTATCGAGCGAAAAATTTCAGACACCAATGCCAAACATGCTTCCATCAGGTACGCGTACAACGCCCAAACATACTTTCCTGTGATCACCTTTCCCAGGACAAGTATAATGATTCGTCAATTTCCCAACCCGATTTAGCCGCATTAAAAAAGTAATGATACGTACAAAATGCATTGCACTTGCCGGACAGGATATGTCCCAGTCTGCATGAAATATTCAATATTTTTCATTTCGTTTATTCACTGCATCCCACCCGCAAATTTAAAATCGAGTCTCCCAAGTGCCGCCAGAAGCCACATTTGTGAAAACTAACGTGTGAAAAACTTCAGTCCCGAATGTCAAACAGGCTTGCATCAGACACGCGAATAAAGAACAAAGTTGCCTTCCCGTGATCAGCTACTCTTAGAGACATATTATAAGTCGTCAATTTTTCAACCTCGTTTAACCACGTTAAAAACATTCTGCGCCGTCAAAAATGCATCGTTCTTGGCCGTGACAATAGGCCTCTGTCAGTAAGAACTCTTCAATATTTTCGAATATCGTATATTCACTGCATCCGACCCCCACATTCAAAATCGAGTCTTCCAAGTTCAGCGAGAAGCCACATTTCTAAAAACAATTAGTGAACAATTTCTGACCCCAATGTCAAACATACTTCCATCCGGGACGCGCACAAGGCCCTAACATGCTTTCCTGTGATCAGCTTTCCCGGAACAAATATACTGATTCGTGAATTTTTCAACGGGATCTCAACGTCCAAAATGCATTGCTCATGCCGGACAGGATACGCCCCAGTCTACATGAAATCTTCAATTTTTTTTGGGTTTCGTTTATTGACTGCATCCGTCCCGCATATTCAAAATCGATTGTTCCAAGTGCCGCCAGAAGCCACATTTCTGAAAAATATCAAGAGAAAAAGTCAGATCCAAATGTCAAACAGGCTTGTATTAGGCAAGTGAATCAAGCGTAAAGATGCTTTACCGCGATCAGCTATTCTTGGAGAAATATTCTAATTCCTCAATTTTTCAACCCATTTTAGGCGGTTTAAGAAATAATGCGCCGTCCAAAATGCATGATGCTTGGCAGAGAAAATAGGCCCCTGTCAGTAACAAATCTTCAATCTTTTCGGATTTAATATATTCACAGCATCCGTCCCCCACATTCAAAGCCGAGTCTTCCAAGTGCCTCTGGGGGTTACAGATCGCTCCCACGAAATCAGTCACTATGCTCTTTTCCCGGCTACCCAGGCATATCCCACCTAGCACAGCACTCCGGTATCGCGATCAAATTATACCCCTCCAAACCTCTTTCAAATATCTCGGAATTATCCTTGACAAAGGACTCTATTTTGGCCCCCACATTATTCATCTTAGACAACGCTGCGCTGTGCGTCTAAATCTCCTGCGCTGCATATCCGGCCGTATCATTAGGTATGTTGTTATCAGTAGGAGTATAGTGCAGTGTAGTAAATTGACAGTAGATTTATCGTGTTCGTGTCATTCGGGCTGCCTGCAGCTATTTGCATTGTCGACCTGTGTCTGTGGGTCGGTGTTGTCTGCTGTTCGTGCCGCAGAATATGCTTAGCTGACCACTCAACGCTTGAAGATCTGGCTCAGTAAAAGTGTGTCTGTTTAGCGAACACCTGGAGAGAGCCTGAAATGTCATAAATGTCTGGCCAGACGTGGCTCATGCGCCGTCCATATCGGGGTGTGGGGGAGAGGGTGGCCGAATGGTTAATGTGTTGAGCTCTGTATATGGAGGTCCCGGGTTCAACGCTCGCACCGCTCGGGATATTTCCCAATCCCGCGGCCCACCGGCGAAACAGTGTGGGCGGCGCCATCGTCCGTGATTCTGCATAAAGAGCGTTGTGAACCACCAAGTAAGCAAAGCAAATGTCCACAGATGAGCTGGATTGGCCGGCACTACCGGAGCGCATCTTACGCCGCGAGCTGGGCCTCTTCTTCAGCCACTTCGCCGGCGACTGGTACGTGCCGGTGCCGTCGCTCGACCATCGGCTCCGGCCGCGAGCTGCCAGGAAGTTTACCGTCTCGGGCGTAGCTCGTCGGCCGCCAACCGCCGGCTAGCACGACAGCGCCAGCAATGGATGCCGCCGCATCCGTGGCACGTGGGGGGGGGACAGTCGCCGCTGTGTGTCCTGCTGCACAGGTTCGAGCTGTACTGGGACAGTAGCGTCTGGCTGGGCGTGTGGCCCCAGCTCAACGCCGAAGATGCGCACAACGAGATGGACTTTCTGGCCAAGATCGACTCCGACGACGGCGGCGACGCTGGAGCGCCTTCCAAGTGATCGGTGTGGGAGGCGCTCTCCCAGCCGGTGCACTGACCGACGGTGTGTTGGCGCCACTGTTGGCGCGGAACATGGGCGCCAGTATATGTGGCGTGCAATATCTGCCGGCTGGGCACCGTCGCCCTGTGCAATGTACAAACCGTTTTACGCTCAGGTACTGTGATGCCTCTACATGCAATACTGTATACCAAATACAATGTAGCTGGGACGCTTCCGTGGAGGCGTTTGTTATTTGCAGCTATATTGCGTACGCGCAATCTCCATTTTGTAACAAGATACTCGAGGTAACTGTAACACGAGCACCTGCCGGCCTGCTCCAGATCTACCTGCGATCAACTTGTACATGCACATCGCGAGCTGTGCGTTGTAACCTCTGCAATAATGCTAGCCGTCTGTGATTGCCTCAGAGGTTTGTCTCAGGACGAATTGGGATTCGCCGCAGTGTGGACCCGGCCGAGCACTTGCGTCGACATCTTTTTGCTACCGCGGCACTAGCCGTTTATTGATTTATTTATTTATTTCACGATACATGCATCGGCAAATATCTGCCCATGGAGGATATCGTGTTATGGACAGCCTGGGTATAAATCACAGATATTTACAAAGAAAGGATAGATTTGTGGTCCATAGTGGGAGTAGATGCGCAACAAACATTCATACATCAACATAATACAATACTCATATCAATATCGGCACTACACACACCGTGCTGCAGCTTATCTGCAACAGGAGCTATAAACGAGTAGTTTAGAGAAGTGATAGGAAAGCGATGGTCCAAAGGTCGCGATATATTCGCTAACAGCGTGCACGGCGGCCTGGCATCCCAGCGGTGTTCCAACTCCGAGTTGGATGGGGCGGAGTTCTGCTCCGAGGATTCTAGAGATGTGTCGCGCGCACATGCGCCAAGGCAGACGGCGGTATACTGCCAACAACTATTGGTCGAAGTCCGTCGTCTTTTTCCCTAGCGCGCAAAGCGATGCTACGTACAGCGCGTCACGTCCGCACTCCGGGACGCAGCCACGCAACACTAGGTTAGTCAAAGCAGTGAGCGATTTGAGGAGGCGACGGCCAGACTCTGCTGCCTCTCGGGACAGCAGGTGACGCAGGTGGAGTGGCCGAATTGGAGATGGCGTTCTGTACCTGCTCTTCCGTGACGGTTAGCGGTGGTGGGTCAGAAGATGTCAGAGGCGGGGGATGAAGCTCCTCGTCGTCCGGTGCTGTCGGGTGCCTGCAGCGTAAGGCAGCAATAACCTCATCTGTCTGCTCTGCGAAGATTTACTGGATGTTAGGACACGGAGGGCCGCGGGGATGTCTCCATCTGCACATTTAGCGAGAGCTTAGCGCGCGATCGAGTCTGTAGTTGTTATGCGCGGAGTGGTGACATTCCGATGCCCGGGTGCTGGCTGCGTGGCCATGCTGTCCATCTCAGCGATCCGTGGTCATATATGTGAGGCGGCGGTGAGGTGGAGTCCCTCGCTCCTTGCCGCGTCCGGGGCACGCAGTTCAGGGTCTCGTTCAGCCGATTGGATAGCGAGTCGGTGACTAATGAGCGTAAGCCGACGCTTCCGACGGTTCGGTAGATAGAGAGGTAACGGCAACTTGACGACCAAGGCACGGTTGGCAGTGCCACAGGGGCAGGCCACGCATCTGGGCGACTGTTAGCCTGGCACAGGAGGTATGCCAGCGCTGGCTACAGGAGATGCACGTGGTCGTTGCTTTCCGCGAACTCCGGCTGATGCAGGCCGCGCAACCGACTGAGGTCTGGTTGTCATGGGCGGCGGCCGTGGCGTCCGCTGCCGCCTGTGATTGTCTTTGCTAGTGTGTCGTAGAGCCGGGGTTTAAGCCAGGGCTCAAAATAAGCGCCGTCCTAGCGATAGCGTCGGCGACCAGATGCTGGCTTACCAGGCTTCAGTGGCGACCGAAACCAGAATTTGTTGTGATACGTCCGTCAAGACTTTAGCCATGAAGGACATAATTCGTCGATATATCAGTAATTTCTATTTAGCAGCACTGATCTTTTTCCAGATGAAAAGTATACTAGGACCGTACCGCAAATTCTACAAAATATCCCGTACCTCTTGCTTACCACGTTCATACTAGAACCTCCCGTCGGCACGGGGCGGCGCTTTAACCGACAACCACAATTCTAAACCAATGGCATACCCTGGTCGCCAAAAGCGCCGTCGGGACGGAGACCAAATGGTTGTCGTGGTCGTCGCCTAGAAATCTAGTTATAAATATGGAATTTTAAACCAGGCAACTCTTGGTGACTTGTTCAGTCGTTCGTTCGAAAATTGGTGTATGGGTAATTATGCCCAATCGTGGTAGTGGATTAATGTCGTGTTTTTGTGAATTGATTGCTGAACTGCCTGAATTAATATTGCAATTCACGAGGTAGGTGCGTAGGATATCCAGTCGTGGACTATTTGTAAAATATGAAAGCCAGCAAAAGATTAAAATGACAGGGGAAGGATGCAAGCCGGAAAAATAATAAGAAGGGGAAGCGTTTTGTGGCCACAAAGGATGTTCGTGTTTAGGAGCCGAGCAGAACATCCACAAGCACAACAAGAACAAACATGAGGAGTATGAGTGAAACTAGAAGCACACAATTTGGCAGATTTACGGCTGTAGTGAACTCGCTGCAGTATACATTTCATGACCACAGGTCAATGCCTTCCGGGTCAAATGAGGTCACAATCAGCCTCCACTCCACCCCAACCCGCACCGCCCGTACATACAGAAAGTATGCACGTTCCACTGCAGAACGGTAGCTAGACCGTTCATACGTACGGTCGCTACTACGCTGGTACAGACCGTGCGTGCTGTCGTTACGGTCGGTAGTACGGACCCATCGTGCGATCGTTACGTCAGCGTTAAGACAATGGGACCATTCATTCCCATTCAAAATACCACACATTTTTTTGCTCTTTATTTGTGCGGAAGAACTTCGGTTTCTCTTGTCCCGAAAAATGGACGTTTAGCTCGGCTATATTCTATTAAGAAAGAAAATGCCTAGGCTAGAATGCTAAGCCTGCAATGACACATCAGGTCTAAGGCATTAAAAATTCCCCAAGCTATCTAGGTTACATTAGGCATTATTTGGCATTGTACATTATTCTTCATTATGCTACCCCACGCAAATACCAATATTTTGGTATTATATTACATACCAACTGGAAAGTGCCTATGTACTTGTGCTGGTAATGAGTGGCTAGGTAGGCCACATCCCACATCATCTTAATCATATCAAGGAACATGTTTTTACAACATTTATGTCTTTAAATGCCATATGACATTTTATGTAGATTCCTCCCAACATTTACACTCTGGACAAAGCTACACATGGCCATATCCTTTTACCTAGGAATGTACCTACCTAGGTACCTATCCACCTACATACATACCTAGGTACCTACCTACGCAGGAGCTTGTCTTAATCATGTTCGAAAATATTATCTCACAATTTTGTGTATTATTGCACTTCAAGGTATCCAGGAGACAAATTGTACACACATTTGACCCCACAAAGCAAAAATGGAGTTAGGTTTGGTTAGGTTAGGTTAAGCTAGGCTTTTCTCTTCAGTTGGAAAAAACTTCTCATTTTTTGGTAGATTTTGTTCACAAAAAGTGCTCGTTTCTTTAAAACAGGTTTAATTTAATCTGTTAACCTAGTTAACTAGGCTCTGCAATGTAAGGTTTTTAATTTCAAAATTCTTCAGAAGTACTTGGAAAATTTTCCATTTCTTTGGGAATTTATTTTCCTGCATGCAAGTTTAGGTTAGGCTGTGCTACATTTTTGCTTACTCTTGAACATTATTTTTATGCTATGTTATCAAACTCCAGCCTGTTTTTTGGTGTTATTTTGCCTGTCAACTGAAAAATATGCATTTGCAGAGGAAATGAGTGGCCACACAATGCTATCCACCTACATAAATATTGCATTGGAAAAATAAATTGCAGGAATTAAAAATGTACCAAAAAGTGCAATTTAATACAATTTGGTTTCGTGGAATGCCAACATTACTCAACTCAAAGTCCCATTTCAGGTGTTTTTTGCCTATTAATTTAAAAAGTAATCATTTTCAGAGAAAATGAGTGGCCACATCATGTTAACCATGTTAATAAACCATTGGAAAACTATATCCAACAATTAACAAATACATGAAGTAAAACATTTACCACCTTTCGTGGCAAGAAGATCAACGGATACTTTTTAGTTAATTAAATTAAAAACCGCAACCTAGGATATCTTATCCTAACACCTGCTTTACAGATGAAAACATCTGATAACTGATTAGCACGTCTTGCATGCAGTCCAACCTGCAAATTACTGAAGTTCTGAAGAGAGCAAGTGGAAAAGGTTTAGGTAAAGATGTATGTAAGAATATTGAAATATAGAACTGGTGCTCATAATTGGTCTTAATGCTTTGCTTTTCTTTGCTATCCAGCTTGCCATATCAAAATTTGATGAGCCATTTCCAATGCTTTTTTAAAGAATAAGCTGCAATGATAATATGCATAAATATTACGGCACAATGCCGGTACTTTTCTTTGGATGGATTTCATCCATATATCTAGAATAGGATATTTCTAGGACAGATGGTCTTTTTCTACTTTGGCGAGGATATCTGTCTTTGGATATCTGTCTTTGGCATGCATGTATTTATTTAGTGCAAAATAAATACATGCATGCTATTATGTCAGATTTGAAACTATAATAATTGTGCCAGGATTTGTGGGTACTGTAGAAACATTATGGAACATGTACAGATGTGATGAGTTATGCTTGAAAAAAATTATGCTTGGTTCAAGCATGCTTTTTTGCCAAATATCCCTGAATATGCACCATTATATTTTTTTTCTGGAACTATGCTAGATATGTCCAGAATAATATGTATTTTTCAACTTGGTTCAACATATGGCAAAAACTGAAAACGAGTAAAATTTGGATACTACATTTCCTTTCAATAGAGCTGTCATCAGCTGTAACATATTTGCATATATGCCGTATGTTTGGTGCTGTATGCCAAAATTCAGGTGGAATTCTTTAGTTTCAAAGAAAGGAATGTTGAACATGGCTTAATTTGTTTTTTACTGTGCATTTCGAGAGCAGAATGCTTGGCATTCCATTCCAAAGTTAAAATTTTGTCTTTTTGAACCATAAACTCCTTTTTGTATTTGTCCAGTCAGCTTGGGCATGTATAAAACAGGAGGAAGTTTGCAGTCATTTTCAAACATCTCCAATCTTGTGGCCAAAAAGACCATGCTTTTTCATGGAGGATAGTGTTCTGGATGATAAACATCCAGCATAGGAACATATTTCCAATTTGGTTGGACAGATTGCATGTCAGCAGTCACCACGGTTGGATTTGTATTTTGTAATCCTGGATGTGGAGAGGAAATTGTATGGGTAATTGAATATGGAGAGGATATTGTTATTGCGGTTTAGGGGCGCATCGACTGCAGAGGTCATGCAGCGAGAGGATATTAATATTCCACTCAATGACATCGGGATATTGCCCTACACTTTCCAGTGAATCATGAGCACATCACAGAGCAGTTCATAGTCTAACAGCACCATCGAACCTCCAAGGGATAAAATGAGCAAGATTTCCTCAAGAGGATAATTTTCTGGATACCGCAAATACAGGAATATCCTACTTTTCCAACCATAGAAGTCACTAATCTGGTGGTAGTCACTAATACACCCCTTTTCTGATCACTATCGATTGCATATTCTTCCATGTTCGACTGAGTGGGACAATAATATGGTGCAAGACTTGGATCGTTGGCGCAATATCTTGATATCTTATGGCCGACCAAATGTCTCACTTCAACTTAGCATTATTAGCGTTGATCTCAGTTACCCCACCATCGCCTATTAATAAAAGTCCCCGCATGCATTGCGTTTTGTGTGAACCCTTTTCTCTTTTATCAAGCTAAGGGGATGTCGGCCGTCACCTTGATACTGACTCCCCACTGCAACAACCGAACTATGAGCATGGATTCAATAGGCTGCTCCAAAGTACAACAATGTCAAGAAGTGATCCTACAAGATTGACATCCGCATAGTCAGTGACCTGCGCGCCATCCGGGAGTCGCCGACCAAGAGCGTCGTCGCCACTGCACTGGCAGCTGCGTCTCGCCTGCACATTAGCGTGTTGACTCCCAACACCGTGCCACCAGAGTCCGTCCGCGCCGCTTACCACGTCCTAAAGAAACTGCTGCGCTCGCAGTGCAAGTCTCGGCACTGGTGGTGCATCTGTGGCTTATCTCGCCGAGGGCGTGGTTGAAAGTGTGGCAAGCACAGATATAGCCATGTTGGCATAAACCACGTGCTGACCACCAAAACGTCTCACATCAGTTGATTGTTCGGCGGAACGCCCCTGTCGTGGGTCCGTGACGTGGCACTCACAGACTATCACATACAAAGTGCTGCAAAGAAACCCTCGCTTCAACAATTTTATCTTCACAAGCATTGGGGGGGGGCGATGGAAGGAACTGTGATCTCCCACCACAAGTCGTCCATGGATCTTTAGAACTTAGCATAGTTTTCGTCTTTCGAGATATGGTGAAGTAGAAATGACTACTTGTGATGCTTGTGATGACTATTGGAGGCGGCCACTGCCGTACCTCTGAGGCGGCCGCTGTCACGGCTGTGAGGCGGCCTCTGCTGTGGCTGTGAGGTGGCCTCTGCTGGTGCTGTGAGGCGGCCGCTGTCACGGCTGTGAGGTGGCCTCTGCTATGGCTATGAGGCGGCCGCTGTCACGGCTGTGAGGCGGCCACGTTGCGACTGTGAGGCGGCCGCTGGCACGGCTGTGAGGCGGCCGTTGTCAGGACTGAGGCAGTCGTTATCATGGCCGTGGTATCGCCGCTGTCATGGCTGTGAGGAAATCGCTGCAGCACCTGTGAGGTGGCCACTGTGACGGCTGTGGTGTAACCACTGCCGCACTTATGAGACGGCCACTGCCGTGGCTATGAGGCGGCCACTGCCGCGGATAAAGCTGATAGGCAATGGTGTAAATGTTGATATAAGTTGCGCCTTATCTTATATTGTCTAGAAAAATCATTATTCCTGAAGGACGCTATTTAGAAATGCACCACCGACATTCATTTGGACCAGGATACCATTCATATAAGCGTGTTTTCATGTTTATTGCACAACATGTGCCCAGCTGAGAAATGTGCTTAAGAAGATTTTAAACAAAGGGGCTTATGCCTCCTAGTTGATTCAATTACTACCATCCATATATAGAAGTACTGTACCTGTCAGCAATGAATAAATGTTCGTTGTTTTGTGTGCAACATGATGTAGATAACAGTTAATAGGAATTCTAAGTATTCATATGGGACTCGACATTTCATCTCTTATATACACGATGGAAGATTGCGAACAATTGATGTCAGATTGCCCAATATCGCTTGGGATTTTTCAGCTTCATGTGCCAAACTCCAGATTGTGTCATCCTTAGCTATCTTCGAGCAAATTGTGTTCATCCCCCACCGTCTCCGACCGACTTTGCTCATCTGCACAGTCAATGACAAATGGTTTACAGACAGTCTTTCAGTCTCTTCCTTGCATGCGACGGTGACGGATTTAGAAGTTCCTATCGGCAGGACACTCCTTTTAGCGCGCCACAATTTATTCAGGGTGCCAAGCGACACCTATTGCTGAGGAAAAAGTCGATGAAAAGCTGGAAGGCACACAAATTTTCAAAAAGTAGCAAACTAAAAAAGCACGTTTCGGAAATTTGATGTTATCCAACCCCGATGGAGGGCCGACACTTCCTCTCCCCCCTTCCATTGGACCTGTTCCTGATCGGCGACCAATTTCCCAGAATTGAATTTCGTCGGCGACCAACGAAAGGTTTTTTTGAGCCCTGGTTTAAGCCGACCGTCAATCTGCTGTGTGTGAGGCCGTCGTTCAAGTGTAGACTCAGGCCGCCGGTCACCATCACTGCATGACTGTGCTGGCGCTGGTGCAAGCTGCCGCTGGTTGCAGGATTGTGGGTTAGGACTTCTACGACAGCTGTTGCATCGCCATTTGATGTTAGCCACCGCAATCTCCCATAGGTCTATCCGTCTCAGTGTAACACAGCGGCCACGAAACCACTGCTCGCACTGGGAGCATCGTGCGGAGCTCCGACCAACATTTAGTTTGTACAAGCCGCATGTGTGGGCTGTGTATTGGCTCATCGGGTATTAGATCAAGAGATGCATTTCTGCAGTGAACTTTCTTGTGTTCGGTTAGTAATATGTTTCTTTTGCTTTGGTTTTTATTAATATACATTTTTTTTTTAGGTCCGCCACCCAAGATCAGGTGACCAGGAGCGCCCCTCCTATTACCCAACGACTGCAGGCACGTTACGTTAACACCATAAAATAAACAGTAAAGTCGCGGCACTTCCAGCTAAGAGATGGAAAACAAATAAAGAAGCATACAAAGCACCCGATATTAGACAAATAAAACTAATAATAAAGAATGCTGTAAGTAGTCATACCCAAAGGTGGCATATGACTGGCCCTAGATCCATCCCAACAAGAAGTTAAGATCTAAACTATATTGTTAGTAGCTGGTTAGTGGACAGATGATAGTGAGCACTCCTAATTTCAAATTCATATTGTTTATTTGGCTCCTCCTACAACTCCATCCAGCTAAGCATAGGCTTGTTGCTGGGTGGAGTATGGGAGGAACTATGGTTGGGTGTTTTCAACTTTTATATATAGTTAAGCACAAACACAGCACACACAAGACACGCGCACGCCCACGCACGCGCACGCACGCACGCACGCACGCACACACACACACACACACGCATGCACTCACGTGCCAGCACCCCTGCACACACATGCATCCAAGGACATGCACACACACAAACACATATACATATACATGTGTACTCCCTTAGTATCCAACAGGTGTATGCTCAAGTCAGTTAATATCTGCTCAAGAAGTATGTCTTAATGTGATGTTTTAGAACAATCTTAGAACTTGGTATCTCTGTATGCAGAAAATGTTTTGCTATCGTAGTATTCCAAAGCTTGGGTCCAAAACATTCAATGGTGAAGAGACGATAGTTTTTGTTTGAATAGCTGTGTTGGAAGTGGTTTTGTAACCTTGTGGAGTATGGGGTATTAAACGATTCTGTGAAAAGGGGTCTAATAGAATGAGTTAGCTGATTATAAATGCAATTTTTGCATAATAAGCAACATTTGAAGCTTTGCTATATCTTGGACTTTTAATATCTTGTACTTCTTAAAGATAGCATTTGCACTCTGAGGGGGAAATACACCTTCAATAATGCGCATCATTCTTTTCTGAAGTAAGGATAATTTGTGTGTCTGATTAGCATAGTTTGTACTCCAGAGAAAACAGCAATAGTTGATATATGGGAGAATTAATGCATTATACAATTTTAGGAGGTGATTTTTGCCTGGAAGATATTTTATTTTTTGATATCATTCCTATATTGCGACTTATTATGTTTAAGACACTGCTGATATGGGATGCAAATTTCCAATTTTCATCTAGGTATACACCAAGATATTTTACTGGATTTTGATGCAAAATAGCAATTCCATGAAATTCAATATTTATATCAATATCTGCTTTATGATTATTATATAGCTGGTATACAGTTTTGGATTCATTTAAGGACAAAAGATTTGAATGCAGCATAGTTAAATTTTTGGCAAGGGAT
This sequence comes from Ashinkailepas kermadecensis, assembly GCA_034440615.1. Taxonomy (NCBI): domain Eukaryota; kingdom Metazoa; phylum Arthropoda; class Thecostraca; family Neolepadidae; genus Ashinkailepas; species Ashinkailepas kermadecensis. The sequence goes on along the minus strand of JAOTOM010004287.1, from coordinate 105,768 downwards.
TTGTGATCTTGTTATGAAGCTCTGTACAGTCAATGCTTTTAAAAAAAATGGCTGTGTGGTCAGCATATAGAAATGTCTCACATTCTGCATGCAAATTTACAAAATCATTTACATATATTATAAAGAGTAAGGGGCCTAACATTGATCCTTGTGGGTAACCCATTTCAATTTTTCTGAAAGCAGAGGTGCTGTTATTTATTGTGGTAGCTTGTGTTCTTTCTGATAAATATGACTGTATCATTTTGATTGCATTTCCCATCACACCATATTTTTCCATTTTTCCACATAATATTTCTTTGTCAACAGTATCAAACGCCTTTCTCAAATCAAGGTAAATTCCAACAACATAATCATTGTTTTCAAATCCTTTAGTGATCAGGCTCTGTATTAAGAGAAGAGGCATATATGTGGACCTTCCTTTTCTGAAACAAATTGCTTATCAGAAAGTAGGTTGTGTAGGGTGAAATGTTCCAAAAGTTGGTTGTAGATTATCTTTTCTAATATTTTTGACATATATGGAAGAATATATTGTATATATTTTTATAATAACTACAGACTAATTGGTCTGTAGTTACTAAATGTTGCTGGGTCACCTTTTGTGTAGATGGGCTTTACAACCGCAATTTTTAATGGCTTTGGGAAGATCCCACTACTCAGGCATAAGTTGATGACATGGGTTAGGTGTGGTAATATGGATCTATATGATTGCTTAAATATCCTAGAATTTATTCCATCAATTCCTGACCCAACATTTCTTAAAGAAGCAATCACTGTATCTAAATTGTTTTCTGTTACCGCTAATAGCACCATTGATAATCTGGGTAGGTATGCATATATTCTAAAGCATTGGCGTTGCTATGAGGAATTTGTTCTCTTAATTTTGGTGCAATTTCTGTGAAATATGTATTAAAACCTTCAGCTATAGCTGCATCATTTTCTAGAGTGAGGTCTGTATCTGTATTCATTTTTTCAGGGATATTACGTTTGGAAGGAGATTGCCTCAGTATCTGGTTAAGCATTTTCCATGTCTCTTTTGGATTATTTTGATGTTTGTCAAATTCCACCTCATAATGAAGTATTTTTGCCTTTCTAATTATTGTAATCAGTGTGTTTTGTACCTGTTATATTTGTTCTTGCTTTCAGCAGTTCGATATGTAAGTGTTTGATTAAATAATAATTGCTTTTGGTTGATTGAGCATAATACTGCAGGTGAAATCCATGGTTTTATGGAGGCTGTTTTTCTAGATAAGACTTGAGTATATGTAAATGTATCAATGCCATTTTTATATGCATTAATTAACCCTCGCCAGTATTCGGCATTTTACCACCTTCGGTCGTATAGTATTGGTACGACCCCCCACCCCTGGCGATTCGAAACCGTGCATGTTACGAAAACGAACCAAAGGCCAAAGTTATAGGTCTGGCCGAGATCTCGCGATTGGAATTCAGTATGATCTTCTAGGGTCAATGGTTGACCTTCCAGGTCAGGTCAAATGTCTAAAATGGATTTTTTTGGGTATTTTCCTACGAAAATCGTCAGTTATATCGAAACTACTGTATAAATATGCACAAAATGGCCGGAAATATGTTTATTGGTACCTTGCGAACATAACGAAATGTCACACGATGTGATCGGACAATATGTCGTGCACCAAATGTGGTCAAAGCCGTAACCCCAAATATCCAACTTTTTGAAAAGTGGTTCCAATTTCGAAGTTTAAAGTTCCCTAGGGTAAAAATGGACGCTGAATTCGAATTCTGTACGAAAAATTACCGTAGTCAGCTAAAAAAAAGGTCGAAAGGTCAAATGAGGTCAACCGAGGTCAACCGAGGTCACCGATTTTTGGAACATTATTTTTCAATGTGAACCCATCTGGGCATCTGTATTTTTCATTATATGCCCATAATTACGCTAAGTACGTAAACAAATCGGCGTTTCCGAGGTATATACATTTATAATATTTTCTAAATTACATTCTGATTTCATATATTGTTCAGTACTACTATTACTACTGGTCGTTAAGTCTCACGAAAACAGATGTGTAACAAAGATACTATCTGTATTGCACAAATAATTGTTCCCAGACAAAATGTCTCACCGAACAGAATACGTCAAACAGATAAAACACGACACATGCCATCCACAATGCGAGAACAACTGATTCATCAAATATATCACTCGTCTCATCGCATGTGCACAGATTGCACATCACTCTGGATGTGCTTGGTGCACGCTGGCCTTTTACACTGGCAGTCTCACTCGTCGGCTGCATCTCGTGTGCACAGGTTGCACACCACACCTGCATTCCGGCTGTGCTTGGTACACGATGGCTTTTTGCACTCGCAGCAGCGCTGCTTCACTTTGTTCACGTTCTGATGTCGCGCCTTTTTGTATCCGGTTCCCTGCTGAGCCACCACGCACACGTGACACCGCTGGCGCGTCTGCTCGGCGGACTCAGGTGCGTCGGCTGCTGATGGCGGCGTCTTCCTCTTCAACACAGTCTCCACTGCCGCCCTGGTTTTGCAGACTATGCCGTCTGTCGGCCGGCTCTCGATGGCTGGCTTGATGAGTGACAGGCCCAGCTCGCGCAGAAACGCCCTCCTTCCTCCGTGCTTCGTGTCTCCGAAGGGCCCGGGCTTGTCCGTGATGACTACCCAGCTGTTCAGAGCGGCCACGTCCAGCATCATGAAAAACATGACCATGGGCCACCTCCGTGTTGGTATCTTACACGAGTAGTGGTCGGTCATCTGGTCGATGGTGTCGACGCCGCCTTTTGTTTGGTTGTAGTAAACCATCACTTCGGGCTTTCTCTTGCTGGTCGTGCCCACGGCGACCAATGGTTCCATGTGCTGGGTCGACAACATCAGCACGTTCTTTACTTTCTTTTTGTTGTATGAAGCCATCATCACTCCGTCCGACCAGTAGAATCTGGTGGACTGTGGTGACCGCCCTTCGCTTTCCTTCGCCTCTTCTGGTAGGTGACGGCGGTTGGACATCACCGTGCCGACGTAGGTGAGGTTGCTTTCCAGCAGGTCCTCACACAGGTCGACACTGGTGTAGTATCGGTCGGCGGTGACGTTCCGGCCACTGTTCTTCAGGTCTCTCACCAGGTGCTTCACAATGTTTGATGCGCCAGTCACATGAAGCGAAGGATCTTGTTCTTCGGCCTTCCCGGCATACGGCAGCATTTTCAGCATGTACCGCGATCTCGTGTCAGCCACGTCCCGGATGAGAAGTCCGTACTTTGCAGGTTTGTTCGGCATATATATATGACGAAGCTGCATCGTCCCCTGTAGCTGCGCAGCGTCTCATCTACAGTTACGCAGTCGGACGGATTGTAATACTTCGAGAGCAGAGCGTTGAATTCTTCAAACACTTCACGAAAGGCGGCGAATTTGTCAGTCTTCCGCCTCTCTTCTCGATCGGAGCGGTCGTCGAAGCGGAGGATTCGCAGCAGATGTTTGCAGCGGTTTTAGGGCATGGTAGCCCTGCAGAATGGTCGTGAGAACGGTCCGTAAAACAAGTCTTGCAGCTCACAATTGCGGTCAAACTCACACCCACGGAGCAGCAGTAGGCCAATAAAAGCCATCAGCTCCTGCTCGGTCACTGGCACATGCGTCTTCTTTGTGCTGATGGCGACTCTCTCTCCCTCTTCGTTGGTGTGCTTCACGATTTTGTTTACCAAACTTGGCGGAATAAACAACTCGAGAGCTTCTGCATGATGCTGCACAGCTCGGGCAGCACCCGTTGGTCCAGTTGCACCACGCATAATGTTGGCACTGGCAGCACGGACACGGTGATTGGGTGGCTCGGTCGACCATGTCCTTCCGGTGCGTGCCTTCACCTGAGTGGTCTCCTGCTCTACCCTGGTGAAGTTTGTGACCGAACAGCCGGCCCTTCCCTCTGTCTCACTGTCGTCGTCAGAGGAGCCATTTTCTGCAGCTGGCTGCGCTAGCGGAGCTGCCTCGTCCTCCTCTTCGATGCCAGTGACGGCAGAGACAACCTCTGGCTCTTCCTCGCTGTCTGATGCGTCTGATTCTGGTTGTAGTTCCGTATCACTGTCGTCTTCTACAGCGATGAGGCGCATGATCTCGGTGGCGGTGAGAGAACGGCCATCATGACCACGGCTTGGTCCCGCTGATGATGAGGCGCCATGACCGACCTTTCGCCCCTTCCTCGTGGCATGTTCAGCACAGCGAAACAGGTGTATCACTCCGCGCGACCGCGACAGAACTGGACAAGCACGCGCACGCGCGCGCCGGGCGACGCAGACTAGGGGACGCCATGTGTTGGGGAGAGTTTTCGGTCGGAATGACCTGGAAAATGCGTTATGGCTTGTGTAATGTATTGACCGTAAAATGTAAGCATGCAAAGACAATATCTTGCAAGATATTGGCTCGACTGGATAGCATATTTCTTTCCATCATATTGTATATTTTGTAAAAACCTGAAAACGTTATAGTTTGATGGGTTTCTCGGTCCAAGGCATGTTTAGGTTCGATAATGGCGTATTTGTTGAACACTGGTCAGATGTGTTCCACTTTATGACCTCATAACTCCGTGACCTGACATGACCTCCCAATTTTGTTTTACCAAAAGTCGTCAAAGGTTGCCCCAGAAGGTACTGAAAAACCTCAGCGCGATCCGTTCATCGGTTTGGAAGGAATAAACAAAACACCTTAGGGGTTCACCCCTCCCCTCCCCTATACGGGCGAGGGTTAACCGATCCCGAAATACTATACCCTAAGATAAATACGTACACTACGATTTCAAAACACAATACCAGTTGATGTAGGCAACAATGTCATGTTTAGGTGCGATAATCACGTATTTGTTGAAAACTGGTCGGAGGTGCTCCCCTTTATGACCTCATAACTCCGTGACCTGACATGATCTCACAAAAAATGTTCTCCAAAAGTCATCAAAAGGTTGCCCCAGAGGGTACTGAAAATATCAGAGCGATCCGTTCATCGGTTTGGAAGGGATACACAAAAACCTTATGGGGAATTGCACCAACTCCCCCGTATACGGGCGAGGGTTTAACTGTTACATGCTTTTTCAGGATCATTTTCATTAAAAATGCCTTCAAGTTCATTTGTTAGATGATTTCTCAGACTGTCATTTTTATGAAAGTCAAAGGTAGTTCTTGTTCTTTTTGCAATTATTGGTTTTTGAACTGTAAATTCTGATGTTGTAAAAATAGAGAATTGATCAGAGAAATCAGATTTAATGATGCCAGTCTGTTTTATTTTTGATACATCATTACATAAAATATTTTCAATTAATGTGCATGTTGTATCACATACACGAGTCGCCTTTGATATTAGAGGAAGAAAACCATGAGAGCACATAGACATGAAAAATGAGTCAGCAAAGTGGTCATTTGGAATTGAGAATAGGTCAATGTTTAGGCCTCCAATGATGTATGTAGGCATGTTCAGATGGTTTATTGTCGTTAGACATTCCTCAAATTCTGACAAGAATTGTGCATGATAACCAGGTGCATGATGAACAGGTGCATGATATGTCTCGCATATCAAAATAGTTTGTTTATTACTCAATTATATTTGGAGAAAAACATCTTCAGCTTCGGCAGCAACAAAATCAAATGGATAAAGCTGCTTTGCTTTTAGTGATTTCAAGCAATAGATTGCGGAGCCTCCACCAATTTTGTGTTCCCTGCTTTTGCACAATAGTTCATAATCTTCATCATCTCAGTTAAATTTCTGTTCATTTTCTTTTGATAGCCAGGTTTCAGAAATACATATAAGGCTCCATTTGTGATTCACGTGGTTTAGGAAGATATTGAGCTCATCGAATTTATTTACTATGGACCTTGCATTCAAGTGGAGAATATCTATGTTTCTTCCTAAGTCAGGACCCATTTCAGCTTGTCTACTGACATCTTTAACATCATAGAAATTATAATTCTCTCCAACGCGTTCAAAATGAGAATACGTAACGGCAAGGTCATCTGAGATTATATTCAAGAATGGGTTGAATGTTTTATTTTCCAAGGTTGGTAGGTATTAGAACTTAGTTGTAGGGCCTATGTAGCAAGGTACCTAGTTCAATAATTGTATTACAATCTACATGTTTTCACTCTCACCTAACTCGGACGACTACATAACTAGACCGGAGGCGTCTAGCAATTAGTGGAGAATATTAATATGTTTGTTGAAGTGTACCGTCAACTTACTTCACAAAGCCATTTAACTTAATGCACACATAATGTTGGTGTAACGTAAAAAACGAAAACAAAAAACAAACAAACAAACAAACAAAAAACTTGTTATGAAAGAAACCATGCATATATCACGCAAAAAAAAACGCTCGGAATCAAAGCATGGATATATTTATTGTGTACACAATTGTTTTGTATTAAAGAACAATTGCACATTGCACAAAAAACAGATATTCAACTTATTTCAAAGAAAATGTAGTATATATCTTCTCTAAGGTAATAAGTATCATCGGTTACCAAGTACAATGATTAGCCAACAGTTCTTTCACTATTTCATTCATAAATGTATAATGAGCGGCAGGTTTACTACACGAAGACTTGTACGGCCTTGCACAGAACATAGTACTAGCGTGTGTTTTTTTTGTTTGGGTGGGGGACAGGTGCTGGGTGGTGGTACAAGTGCATGTGAACTTCCTGATCCAAATATGTTTATTCAGATCTTTACCTAGATAAAGGGCTAGGTAAATATGTCCAGGTAGATATGCATGAGTTATTGTGAGTTGGTCTAATCACCACCAAATATGAATAAGTAGGTAGGTACATATTTTGGTTGCGATGGTAGAATAGTTTGCGTCCTGACAGTACAGACGTCACAAAGTCACGTTCATGACTTTGACTGCTCATATTAGCCAATCACAGGCCACTTCAGAGCTGCCACTTCAGGCGTTAGCGGTAGGGTTGTGGTGTGTGGTCCACCGTGGGACCATACTGGGTACCCCTTAGCATTGTCTGGCGGTGGGGCTACGGGCGCGTTCCCGGGCAGTTTGTCCAGGGTGGATCGCTTTTTAGATCGTAGCAAACGCTAACTGAAAACCCAACCGGTCGCAACACTCGAAACGCACGCACAGCCCAGTGTGGTCCAGACCGGCGCCACATCAAATTATTAGCTGGGTTCATTTTCAAGGCCCGTTTTTTTATTTACCGTGGTTAAAATTACATTTTCGGGACAACACGTCCGGCCAAAATTAGCAAGACATATTCCTTATCACTGCCGATGAACCCCTAGCTTTATGTCGTATGTACTGAGCCCGGTTTCACAATCACCATATAGCATTGCTGTAGTTAGGTTAAACGGTGTCCTGTTGTAGCCGGAAGACAGAAAATACTTGGTTATGGTTTTGTTGCAGTAAATATGGACTTACATTAACCTTTTCACATGCTTTCCTGTTTTGCGGGGACACATTTAGATGCCATGATAACCAGGGGCCGAAAAGGGTGTGGCACTGTGGACAAGTGGCCCGACATGGAAGGTGCCGTCTCTCTGGCCGGGAAAAGGCGCCCCTCTGAGAAGGCTCGAGTGAACTCCAATTTTTCAGCCAGAGGCGCTACTCTGAGGGAAAACGGCGCCCATTGGAAGGAAAGACGTCCCTCCGGGAAGGCCCGAGTACACCCCCGCCTCTAATTTGTCAACCATAGAGATGCCCCTCCAGGTACACTCGCTTTCGGAAAGATGGTCGGGGTACCCTTAGCATGGCTGGCTCACTAGGAACGTAGGCTGTGACGCTGCACACCAAAAATTACTGGTAGGCTGCGCCGTTTCACAGTTATGAGTTGCGTGAGTCTTCCAGCTTCGCCACCGGCCAGCGTCTGAGCCATAGGATTCGCGTGTGTGGTCGTCACGCGACCATTTGCCCTGCAGCCATGCAGTGGTAAACACGTGTCTTCCCTGTTCCCGCCTTGCATTCCTCTGTCGGTGAAACAACATTGGCAGTTAAACGAGCAGGTTGCTGGACTTCTGGTGATAAGCAACAATTGATAGCTGCGGATTTTTATAGCAACACAGAATGAGCAGGAAAGGTTGGAAAAAGCTCAGTTGCAAAGATGTAGCGAAAGGAGATGGGAGGTTTATGATGTCAATGAAGTATTCTCTGGCCCCAAAATAATAATAGAATGTCCAACATTTATACCTTTTAGAAATGTAGTTCGAACTCTTGCTGTGATGGCTTTATGAACCAGGATCCAATTGCTAAGAAGGGTTTCCTGAACCCTGGCCATGATTCCATGAATTACAGTTTTCCAGTCTAAATTTGGCAAAGCGCTTCACGTGCCGTCAATACACCTACACGGCGACCTCGGCAGCTCGCTTTCGACCTAATCGTGCCAATTGTCAACTGACCCTCCCAGCCTGGGACTAAAAGCGAGCGCGGGAAGCGACTCGAACCCAGCATTACCAGGACAGCGGAGACGGATGCACGCAGCGCTTTAGCCAACTAAGCTACCGAGGCGGCAAGTCACAGGGAGGCACTTGCTTCCTTAATTCAGATTCATTGACAAGTCAATTAGTTACTTGATTAAATTGCATCTACTTCATTGACAATCACATGTTTTATGGCGCAAGGAATGTGTTGCATGATATCATATTATTTATTGCATATGTTGGGCACTGTACTGCAAGCGACATATTCAGAATTCCGTGGGGATAAAGCATTTCTTCACTCTGATACCATCCAACTATTTTACCATACAAAGATTTTACTTTATATTGCTTCAGAACGGCATGCAACCGAACGATCTGTCATTCTTTGGTATGAAACTAACATTAATTATTTGAAGACTGAGCAGGTACCCTAGTCGTGTTTTGAATTGCAGCATCTGGAGCATCAATCACTCCCATAGGGCCAGTGACATACGCTTTCCAGCACCAATCCATGCTTTTGAAAAATGTCGGGAATAAGGACCAACTAATTTCCACCAACCTGAATCATTTACCAGATTAAATGGCATCAACCGTGTGGTGTGTGTGTGGTGTGTGGTGTGTGGTGTGTGGTGTGGTGTGTGTGTTTGTGTGTGTGTGTGTGTAGGTGTGTGTGTGTGTGTGTGTATGTTTGTGTGTGTGTGTGTGTATTTAATTAACCACTTTCTATGCTTTTGTATCCTACCCGGTTTCGTCTCTTGGTAAAAAGCACGTGTTGTCGCCAGTGCACTGCATCACAACACTGCAGTGGCTTTTATATCCTGCACGAACATCAATTACATGGAAAAGGTCAACACATTGCACTCATCAATGCATTGAGTCACAGTCCACATCGAAGATCCAACGAAGAACAGGACGTTGTGTGAGAATTCACACATTGATGGAGGGAGGCATCGAATTAGTTCGATGTCATACAAGTATAAAAAGTCGGTTAACATACAAGGAAATAGCGGATGTTATTTTTACATGTAATAGTGTAGCAATAAACATAGGATGGATTTTATATGTGGTATTGCATGTAAGATTCAAATGTTGGTTGATAAATGTGCAACGATTCGATGGTGCACCTTTCTCAAAAAGAACGAACCAATGAAAGTAGGTGTTCAGTTCATAGACCTGAATGAGCGGACTACTAGGATTGTGATCTGGCTGTCTACTTTGATGTTTGATTTGCCCTTCAGAAAGGTGCCACACCGAAACGTTGGGTATTTATAAAGTAAGATTTGGATATAAAATGTAACAGTACAAATAACAACCATTCTATACGGATCCAAATTGTCTCACTGCTGAACAATATTACAATAGCGTGACGTTCAAGTCCGGGCTCTTGGGCGGGTGTGGGTGCATACGAATCTGGAATAGCTTCATCACAAACTTATTCGGTGCGCCACGAGTCAAGTGCAGAGACGCATCCAGGATTCTTCTAAGGAGGTGGGCCGATAAAAACAAAACTTGAAGAAACAGAAAGCTTTCGGTGGGCGAAGTGCGCCGAAAACTTTGGGTTTTGCGTCGCGAAAAATGCCAAAATTTATCCATTGATCTCGTGTATGTTTGGATTCTTAGGCTGGGAACGTGGACCCCCACCCTCTTCGGCTGCGCCTCTGCTCAAGTAACAATGCAAGGAATGTGATGTTCACAATTCCATAGGCTACAACAATGTGTTGCAGTAGTATCTCGCAAATGAGGTATTGTCATCCATATATGATAATGATCTGTGTCTTACTATCCAATTCTTCTGGCGCATTCACCGTTACTAAACCCTAATTCCTTGAAGTTAACTAACTTTCCCTTTTCAAAATCAGTTAAGTGGTAGCCCATATCTGCACGATCCAATGTTGTCGGTGCAGCTGGGGCACAAAGGCAGGAACGGTACTGACCTGCCTGTCCTCTAAAAAGCTGGAGGGCAAATAGTCACGTGATCATCGCAGAGGCGAATACCCATCTATGGACACCGGATTAGTAACTGTTAAATAACTGTTAAGCCGTGCACGATGTGGATAAATAAGAAGAACCCACGACCCGGTTACATTTCGTGCTGAAGCAATATGAACTAAAAATGTATTATGATAAACTAATTAGATGGTATCCGTTTGGATAAATATTTTATTTGCGCATAGATAATCTGAATATGTCGCTTGCAATATAACGTACAATATATACAATAAATAATTCATATCATACAACATATGCCGCATGGTCAACAACGTGTGGATATCACTGAAACAGATGTAATGTAAGCAAGTAGTTAATCGATTCATCAATGAATCTGAATTAAGCAAGCATGTGCAGCTTCTGGATCCGCCGCCCCGGAAGCTCAGTTGGCTTGGGCACCGGCCTGCACTGGTCTACTCTGTCCTAGAAAGGCGGGGTTCGAGCCGCTGCACGCGCTTGCTTTTAGCCACTGGCTAGGAGGGTCAATTGGCAACTGGCACGATAATGTGGAAAAGCGAGCTTCCGGGGTGGACGTGTGAATGCATTAGCGGCACGTGAAGCGTTTTGCCAAATATCTACTGTAGAACTGCAATCAATGGATCGGGTGATGCGGCCAGGGCTCAAGCAAGGTCTGTTTAGCAATTGGATCCCGGTTTATAAAACCACCCCAGCAAGAATTCGAACTATATTTCTAAAAAGTGTGAAAGTTCGAAATTATGTTATTATTGTAGGGTAGGAGAATCCTTCGTTGACATCCTACAGTTCCCCTCTCCTTTCGCTACATCCTTTCCAACCGAGCTCCTTCCAACACTTTCAGCTCATTCTGTGTTGCCGAAGTCCGAAATCCACGGCGATCAAACGCTGCTTGTCTACAGAGGTCGAGCGGTGGACCGCTCGCTGAACTGCCAATGTTGTTTGGTCGACTGAGGAATGCAAGGCGGGAACAGCGTAGACCCGTGTTTCTCACTGCATGGCTGCAGGGCAAATGACCACCCGACGACCGCACAAGCGAATACCTACGGATGACCAGTGGTGGAACTTGTGACACAACGCATAACTGTGAAGCGGCGCAGAAATACTTTATCCCCACGCAATTCTGAATATGTCGCTTGCAGTACAGTGCACAACATATGCAATAAATAATATGATATCATGCAACACATTCCTTGCGCCCTAAAACATTTGATTGTCAATGAAGTAAATGCAATTTAATCAAGTAACTAATTGACTTCTCAATGAATCTGAATTAAGCAAGCAAGTGCCTCCCTTTGACTAGCCGCCTCGGTAGCTTAGCTGGCTAGAGCGCTGTCGTGCACCCGTCTTCGCTGTCCTGGTAATGCTGGGTTCGAGTCGCTTCGCGCGCTCGCTTTTAGTTCCCGGCTGGGAGGGTCAGTTGACAATTGGCACAATAAGGTCGAGAGGGAGCTGCCAGGGTCGCCGTGTCGGTGTATTGACGGCACGTGAAGCGCTTTGCCAAATTTAGACTGCAAAACTATAATTCATGGAATCATGGCCAGGGTTCACGAAACCTTCTTCTTAGCAATTGGATCCTGGCTCATAAAGCCACCACAGCAAGAGTTCGAACTACATTTCTAAAACGTATAAATTTTGGACATTCTATTATTATTTTGGGGCCAGAGAATACTTCATTGACATCATAAACCTCACATCTCCTTTCAATACATCTTTGCAACTGAGCTTTTTCCAACCTTTCCTGCTCATTCTGTGTTGCTGGAGAAAAAAATCCGCAGCTATCAATTGTTCCTTATTGCCAGAAATCCAGTAACCTGCTCGTTTAACTGCCAATGTTGTTTCGCCGACAGAGGAATGCAAGGCGGGAACAGGGACGACCCGTGTTTACCACTGCATGGCTGCAGGGCAAATGGTCGCGTGACACGCGAATCCTATGGCTCAGACGCTTGCCGGTTGCGAAGCTGGAAGACTGTCACGCAACTCATAACTGTGAAACGGCGCAGCCTACCAGTAATTTTTGGTGTGCAGCGTCACAGCCTACGTTCCTAGTGAGCCAGCCATGCTAAGGGTACCCACAAACATCTTTCCGAAAGCGAGTGTACCTTCGCAATGGCGTACCTCCAAAGAAATGGCGCCCTCCAGACAGGTACCCCATTGACAATTCCTGGATCCACCCCTGATTACAACATTGCTCTCTCGCGGTTATGAACTCCGCTTGGTGGTTATATATCCGTGCGCATTGACGTGTGGTTTCTCTTGCAAATTGCAACTTCCGTGGAACTATTAAGAGTAAAGCGGACAACTTGAATATGGGTCTCAATTTTATATGTCGCGAACAGCAATGTGGCAGTGTAATGTCAAAGCCGGAAATGAGACCGCCGTCCGAGTAGGTTATGACGGATTTATTTGGGGAGTTCCTAATCATATTGGATGTGAGTGCCTGCTATCACAACGACTGCAAATACAAGATATTTGCTCCTCCCACTCCTACTACACTCAATAATTGCACACATAGCGAACCTTCGACATATTCGAAATGATTTCGTCATGTCATCTTTCTGATACCGTACGGCAAGCCATGTCGAATCACACCCACACGACACACAAATTTATATCATAGCGACGAAACGAGAGGACTTCGAAAAATTCAAACTAACCTTTGACCCTACCGTTTGAACTGACATGTCCCGGTTTGAAATGTTACTCGAGGTTTGCCCACGGGCTATCTCTTGATACCAAATATGGGTAGCTGTGAAAGAAAACAACAAAAACGCTGTGCGACCGAACAAGTAAGTTTGAACTTTGACCTTTTTGTTTCCTTTTGTTTCTTTTTTTAAGTTCGGAAAGCTTTTATTTCGGCAACGTCTACAACTTTACAAGTATAGCTCCCGGGGCCGCTCTTCAAATGTTCCCCGGCAAAAAGGGCACCTCGCATGTTGGCGGCCTGCGATAAACACCGTCGTAATGCAATCTACACACCTTGCTCCGTGGAAGTAGGGCAAAATCACTCATCTTCCGTCGGTTCTCGACCATGCCCTAAGGCACACCGCACATCTCTCCTGTTGCTCGTCATCCAACAGGTGTCCTAGTTGGAGCTGTTCTTCAACGCCTTCTGGTTCCGCCTGTGGGAAGTTGGCGGTGGTGCGGCGGCGAAATAAATGCTACGCCTCCGACTTCAAGTATCCGCCCATGGTTCGTTCGCCACTTTCCAGCTCGGCCGCCAGCTCTCGGAACCTTTCATTGGTGCGGCGGGTGTGGCGTCTGGAGCTGCTGCTCCGGCGAAGCACTCCTATTGTCGCCGACCGTGCGTCCCGGTTTGCAACAGCAATGGCGGTTTTGAATTTTGATAGTAACTGCCAAAAGGCCGGATTGTAGAAAAGGTTCTTGGTCACCCCTGAAGGGGGCAAACTCTCTTCTGGCACGTTGATAGTACTAGGGTTTGACCTCCGCGTTGGACGATATTAATACTCCGGGAGTATTCATTCGATAGCTCTAAGCCTTCATCTCCGATTTCTCATCTCACAACTTGACACGCACCTCCAAAGCCAGTACTTCTATATTGGGCTATTAGTCAAACAGTCAGTGGCCATAAAGATCAGACATTAATGGCGCAGCGTGATATAGGCGTTATTACTACAGCTTTTCATCTTCACAGATGACTGGTGCGGTTCAGGATGCAACCGGTGCATCACAGGCTGCAACTGGAGCAGCGCAACTGCACGCGACAGCGAGTGCAGCGGGTGCAGATGCTAACGGACCGTTACCATTACCACACCTGACCGAGCCTGACGAGCCGGAGAGTATCGCGGCCTTAACCCTTTGCCTGCCGAAGTGTGTAAGTCGAGTAACTTTCTGGCCAACCCCTGACTGCCGCAAAACGAGTAACTCGGTGTAATTCCTTCCACTCGTGCCGTGGGCGGGACTGGGCGATTCGCCTTGTCAAGGACCAGTGATCGATGGGTTGGCGGCACCATTCATGGCGGGCCTGACTGGTGGGGTCAGAATTCCATCACACCATTCGGCAGGGGGTAATTAGGATCGTGTTTCGGCATGATTCTCATTTAAAATGACGGCTCTCTTCCATTCATGCTTGTGAAAGGTGCATCCAGCTCATCAAGACCTGTCATTTGATATAAAGCATGATATAAATAATCCGGCATATGCATCCATGTTATTCACGTTGTGTACCTGTTTTCCGACTTACTTACATGTTGTTGCGTATGCGATGGTTGGTCTCAGTAAGAAAAGGCCAAAGCATCTCTACCTCAGAATAATGCAATAATGCATTTCAGCATCACTCTAAATTTATATATATATATATATATATATATATATATATGTATATACACGCTGGTGGCTTGGAATTGACATCACCTCGTCAACTTGGCAGTGGGCGGCTCGGCGATAGTGCACAATTTGTGGGCTAGAAAGTGAACTAAATGTATATTGAGTGTGGAATGCGATATGTCTATTATAATGTACATATATGTGTGTTGTCAGTCCAATTCGCGGAATCTGTCACTGATCATGCTGCCGCATACCTATGTTTCAAGGCATGGCAAGGTTAGGCATATATTCTGAACAGAACACGTAATTCCTTTCTGAGAAACGCATAACGAAGCGTCAAACACAAATATATTTGCCTCGCATCTGCTTACTCACGGAAAGTAATCATTAACGGCATACGATTCGCTGAAGTGATGGCAGTCTTTGAAATGAAATGAAACACGGGTGCGTATGGATAACTACACAATTACGCTGTTTATGATGCAAATATAGGCTCGGTCCGGTACCGAACCGAGATGAGGCGACGCTAGGAACATGAAAAATTGGGTGCTGAGATAGCAAAAATAACGGTTTAGCTTGATATAAGTGTTTTTTTCAAGTTTAAGTAGGCGCAAGAGACACATATTTAACAATATTGTCCATTATCCTGCTAAAAACACAAATTTGTATCCGAAAATACCCATATTATAAACCGTATCCGCCTATGTTGCCAGATGCGTGGAAGCTTTTCTGTGATGCCATATAGGATCCCCTGCAAGCTGGAGCCTATTTGTGACTTCAGAGAGCCAAGTACTTTTCATAGTGATGGGTACACATTTTTGACCAATCACAGACAAGCATTTCTGCAACAGCTCCTTTTATTGGTGATATTCCATCAAGCGTGTCAGCTGGTATGCCGGTGCAGAACTGGCGCTCTAACGACACGTCAGCGGCTGCTTATCGGTAAGTAAAAGGGAAATAAATAGATAATGTGATAAATTATTAAATTAAAGTCACATTATTCAGATAGAAATAGTCGGAAGCTATCTTTGCATAACTCATATGATAGGTGTTATTTCTTTTGGAACCTCTGGAGACTGCAAGAATGATGCAATTGGCTTCGTCAATGTGTTAGCATGGTAGTCCTAATGTGAATGCGACGTATGCATGCAATGGAAATGAATTTTCGCTCAGTAGTCCACTGACGAAAAACGTTTGTTATAAGTGAATGAACAGTTACGGAGCATTCAGGAAATTATTTCGGTGATCCAGCAATGCCAATATTGAGGACTTTCAAGACAATAGAGTAGGTAGGTACCTAGGAACAGGGTGGGAATTAGGGCACTTCTTAAGAGATTGTATCTCTGAAAACATTTTTGCACTCCAGGTTCATACCAGATAAGATGGGCTTCACATGTAATCCGACACAAATGTGGGAACAAAGATATCAATAAAAACCAACAAAGAATGATGCCCCAAAAAAGGGTAAATATCAAGATCAAGGTAAAATGTTATATTTAAAAAATTTTCTGTTGTAATGGTATGCTTTCTGACATGATGAAGATGGTCATTTTCACAGCAGTCACTCATTTTCACAGTAAATGATTACTTTTAAGTCAACTGTGGTCGATACAACTGATGACGTCATAGGCACAGGTCTACAACTTACAGCCCCAATGCTTTGAGAAGGTTTGTCTATGGACTACTAAATAAATAAATCAGAATAAATAAAACAACCTAACCTAACCTAACCTAACAGGAAAACCAGTATACACAATATGCTATATTTGTAGTGATGATTTTGCTAGTGTATTTCTTTGCCAACTGAAAAGTAATCATTTGCAGAGAAAAGGAGTAGTCGCATCATCATTTCCACATTCAAATACCCCATATTTTTAAAAAATCCCAAAAGTCACATTTTACCTTGATCTTGATATATACCCAAAAAGGTTATTCCACTTAAGTCACCACTCAAACTAACCACTTTCTGTAGCAGTCAGCAACCAGACTACAGCTTCACACACTCCTATCAATCTCAACCATTGGTATTGCAGACAACAATGCACCAACAACACTTGCAAGATGGTGAGCATGCACACTGAGTACAATGTTCTCTGGGTTTCAAGCTGCAACTCTGAAAACCTGTGTTCTTGCCACCCATATAGTGGGAAAATTTGACAGTTTCCAGAGATGTCCTACAGAGTCCTGGAGGCTGCCAATCAGAACTGGCTGTGTTAAAATTTTATGTTCGGATATCTGTCTGTCAGCCAATCAATGCAAGGTATTTTTTATATGACATCATAGCCATTAGCAACTTTGAACACATAGTCAACAGTGGTATACTGCAAACAAAAGATATTGACTGATCCTTTGCTTTGTGCACCTTTATCACATCCAACTGGAGTGTGTGGTAGCGAAGTTGTGTTCATATTACATATAAAATTGGCTGAGTAGGTAGGTATGCACTCTAAGATGAGGGTGAAGTGTGAAGCATTTTTGTTTGTTTTTTATATGGCTAGCCTTGTACTGAGACCAACAATGAAAGGAAAGTGCATTGCTCCTGTGAGTTATGAGAGACAACAGTGCTATTTATCACGAGTTGCTGCCTGGTGGTGCCATCAATTATTCACTTCTTTGTTCCTATGTTTTGACATTTCATTTGACCAAAAATGAAAATGCATATTACTTATGCATATTATGTATGTACTGATTACATAGGTTTTTCTGGTTGGTTACTGGTGAACAGATTCCATGCATACAAAAATTATGTCCATGAAAATGTACTCCGGAAGAAGTTGGTATGCACTCTTACTCCCAACCCGGAAAGTAAGTTTCCCACTCCTGCCTAGGAAGGTGCATAGGTATGTAGGGGGTCTGAGGTGATTGAAGAGGGGGTAATTGTACTGTGTTTACCAAATGCCAAAATTAACACTACTTATTCAAATGGTTCCTTTCTACGAAAATCCCCTAACCACTCACAAAGAACAAGTTTAAAACATAATTATGTTGTTATGGTGTGCCATATTTCAAACATGAGAATGTGGTGCAGGATTACTTCACTGTAGCTGTTGTGGCACAAGTTATTAGTAGCACTAAAAATACAGGTGTGATTGTAATAAAATTATCTGAAGTCACTTCCTTATGGTTTTCATATGCTGACTGCTCTCGGAAACCTGAAAATTGTGCCTGTGAACTTTGCTAACTCCATAAACAAAGAAGTGGTATAACTATGTGATTGGACATTCATATTTTGGTAGAGAAAGGTCCATTGTTTATTAATACTGTCATCTTTTTGTTATTTGCATGCTGAATGTAACATGTCTGTAGGTGTTTGGAAATGGAACATGTTTGGGTTCCCCTACTTCACCTAGGTGGATATGGTAATCTTCAAGTATTACCCCTTGCACTTGATTTATATCAACAATGTACCTAGGTCACAGACAGCTGACTGGGGGACGAGTAGTCTTGGGGTAAGATGCTCGTCTCGCAATCGAAAGATTGTGGGTTCGAATCTCACCTGTCGCTACTCTTCGCCCGCGACCAATCGGCGTGAGAGATTGGCGACGCTATATGACTCAACGGTCGACGTGTCGTAAAACCAATAACCAACCAACAGACAGCTGACTGCCTGTCAGCTGTTCATGGTGTCACTCAAAGTATGGGTAAAAACCTCCAGCTTGGTTCACTGAATGAACCCAGGAGCATTATATTAAGTCAGGTTATGTTATGTTCAGTTATTCTGCTGACTCCCCTTAATAAGCACCAGATCAACCCCTTCAAAATATCCATGGTGATCCCCAGGTTCATCCAGTGACTTTGGCTGGAGGTTTGTCTCCATACTCGGAGTGATGTCACTAACTGCTGACTAGCAGTCAGCTGACATTGACTAAGATTGTGGGGTAATATGTGAAGATTACCAGTAGGTACTATGCTCAAGTTAGTTTGAAATTCAGAATTCAGTATTGGAGGAGTTGAGGCCATCCAAGGGGAAGAATCCTAGTCTATGAGTATACATCAGAAAAAACATGAATGCTCATCCAGCTATCCTTTAGCATGCTATTTTTCCATATTGATGTGATGCACATCAGGGTCTAGGAGGAAGAATAACTTGAAACGTGAATTTTAACATCATGCCTTTCACCATTTAAGGGGAATGCAGCATTTCTCTATAAATGCCAAGGCTATAGAATGAGGTTTATTTGTGAATAAAAACATATTAAAACATATAGGTTGCTGCTGCTGCCAAGTTCAGTTCTGTGTACCATGCAGTTTGGAATTTGGAAGGTGGCCAGCATCACTGCCCCCAATCAGACTCCGCTGACCACCCACAACCTGAAAGCAAGGAAATGTGCAAAGTCACCCACCTGCACCATGCTATGCCAATTATGTGTGTAGTGATGTCATATGTGCATTTTTTGTATTGATTTAATTTCAAAGGTGTGTATGTAGAAAAGGAGCTTGCCTTAAGCCTCTTGACTTTCTAACCTCTTACTTTTTGGCCGTATATTGGCATATTGGCCGTACTTCACAGTCTGGCCAATATGCAACTTTGATTAAGCAAGGTTATGCACCCATCATGACTGACCGAGGAAGCAAAGCATTTGCTCTGGTCAAAGGAGCAGGCATGTAAGAAAATAAAGTATATTAACTGTGTGGACAACCTAGAAGCATATAGAATTGGCTATTCTATTCTAGGTTTTCCTCACAGTTAAGGTACTTTAATTTCTTGAATACCTGCTTCTTTGACCACAGCAAATACTTTGACCACACAAATGAAGTTATGTGTATTAGGCCAACTAGAATACTAGATGAAGTTATATTGTATATATATATATACATATATATATATATATATATATATATATATATATATATATATATATATATATATATATATATATATATATATATATATATAGGGTAATGCTAAATGGATGTAAATCTGATTGGAAGGATGTTCTGAGTGGAGTACCACAGGGCTCTTCTAGGGCCACTTCTCTTTATCATCCCTGTGAATAACATTCACGTAGGGCTGAGGAATAGAGTGTTGAAGTTTGGTGATGACATCAAGCTGGTAGGAGTGGCAAACAGTTGTGATTAATCTATAAATATTCAACTAGACTTGGAGGACCTCGAAAGTGGGCTGATCAATAAAGTCATAAAGTGTTAAAGCTCAATAAGAGCCACAGGGGCCCCTCTGGGTTAAGCCTATCTAGAAAAGTTACTAGAAATGTACATACTCTCATCCCAATCAATCCCTTACCCCAAGTTCCTCGGAAGCTATACATATACATACATATACATACATACATACATACATATACATACATACATGACATCAAGCTGGTAGGAGTGGCAAACAGTTGTGGTTAATCTATAAATATTCAACCAGACTTGGAGGACCTTGAAAGTGGGCTGATCAATAAAGTCATAAAGTGTTAAAGCTCAATAAGAGCCACAGGGGCCCCTCTGGGTTAAGCCTATCTAGAAAAGTTACTAGAAATGTACATACTCTCATCCCAATTAATCCCTTACCCCAAGTTCCTAGGAAGCTATACATCCCAATACATACATATATATATATATAGGTATTTAATTTTGTTCATGGTTTGGAGCCATATTATCTCGGGGAGATGTTTGAATTTAACAGAAATGATGAAATTAAAGGTCATCAATTCAAAATTGAAGTGAGGATGGTGAGATGGTTGAGGAGCTGAGCAAGCAGTTTAAATCAGTGTTTATATTACCTCAGCTTCAGGTCCATAGTATTGCAGGTAGCATCCTAAAATGGATAGAGTTGTGGCTTTCAAATAGACAGCAGAGAGTGATGCTAAGTGATACAAATTCATCATGACAAAATGTTCGTCAGTGGAGTCCCCAGGTGTTAGTACTGGGGCAACTATTGTTCATTATATTTGTAAATAACATTGCAAGCAGCCTAAGCATTAAGGTTTTGAAATTTGTGGATGATTTGAAGGTCTTTAGGGCAATAACAGGACACCATGAGCAGGTCTCGCTGCAGAAAGACTTAGACGAACTTGTAAAGTGGTTCGAAAAATGGCAATTGAAATTTAGTTTTAATAAGTGCAAAATAATGCATGTAGGCAGGCAGCATATGAAGGCTCCATACTTGATGGGTGGCCAAGTACTATCCCTGACTCAGCAGGAAAAGGACTTAGGTGTTATTTTGATCACAAAATATGGGGCATCAGAACAGACCAAGGAAGCCAGGAAGAAGGCACTGAGAATGCTTGGGGAAATAAATAGGAATGTATCATACCAAAATGAGGAAGTCATCAGGAAGCTTTACTGTTCATATGTCAGGCCACATTTGGAATACTGTGTCCAAGCTTAGGCCCCTAGTTATGAAAAATATTTTTGGCCTTTGGAAAGAGTACAGCAGGGGGAACAAAAATGGTTAATGGTACAAGAAACTTGGCATATGAGTTAAGATTGAGGACATTTAAGGTTTTCACTTAGGTATAGAAGGCTGAGAGGAGGGAGGGAACTGGATGTTATTGAAGAGGAAAGGGACTTAGGTGTGTTGGTTTCAAAAGACATTAAAGCAGAAAAACAATGTATCTCAGCTAGGAACAGGGCACTCAGAATGCTGGGACTCATTACTAGAAGTGTGATATATAAGAGCAAGGAAGTCATGAAAAAAACTGTATTTAGCATACATACGACCCCACTTGGAATATTCTGTACAAGATTGGAGCCCCTACCTAGAAAAAGATATAGATAAGATAGCAAGAGTGCAGCGCAAAGCAACTAGACTCATCAGTGGAATAAGTAACTTAGAATATGGAGATAGGCTTGTGGCATTATATATGTACTCTCTCAAGTATAGGAGATTAAGGGGGGACATGATTGAAATGTACAAAATTGTTAAAGGACTAGATGAGGTCAATTTAAATGGTGCTCTTCAGTTAGAGTAGCACACAGGGGTCATCAATTCAGGATAGACAAGTTGAGGTGTAGGACAGTTAAGCGACAGCAGGTCTTCAGTCAAAGGGTTGTTGATCAGTGGAATGGGCTGCCTGATGATGTTGTGGGGAGTTCCTCATTGACTCTATTTTAAAGTAGGGTGGACAAATGTTTTTTGACAGGAAAATCTTGTTTTTTAGTTCTAATTTGTGATGGATGGGGTGAGATTTATGTTAAGTAAGTGTGCACGGCACAGACCCCTTTAAGCAGGCATGGCTGCAGTTGGAAAATTATTGATAAGGCATTCAATCAACGTGTGTTGAGAGGGATCAGGGGAATAGGGCTGGATAGCTGGGGTAGATAGGCATTGATAGGTGTGTGGGATACTGGTGGACTGGTTTCTTCAGCACCACGATGGGAGGAGCTTGTAATTGTGAGGGAGTTATGCAATAGCAAGTGAATTGTGCTAGATAGGCTGGGATATATAGCTTCCTAGGAACTTGGGGTAAGGGATTGATTGGGATGAGAGTATGTACATTTCTAGTACCTTTTCTAGATAGGCTTAACCCAGATGGGCCCATGTGGCTCTTATTAAGCCTCAACACTTTATGACTTTATGAGAACACTGAAACCTGCTGCCAGAAACCATTGTCAGTAGCAGCACACTGAACATCTTTAAAAGCAGCATAGACACTCATTATAAGAATAGAGGGCTTGCTTTTCGGTATTCCAGGGAGGGCTGATCGACCGATTTGGTGGGCAACTGGTTCAGTGTGCAGAGTGCAGCCAAGAAGGGCCCTTGTGGCTCATAGTTGCAGTGATCTTTTTATTTCTTTAGACAGGCTTTCAAGTATTCTGAATTACCTGCAGGTTGATGAAATGCAAATGTAGTACCAGTTTCAAAAAGGAATGTGTGAAGTGTGCAGAAACCTACAGATTAGTCAGTTTCACCTGACTATTTTGCAACATACTATGAAAACTGGTCAAGGATAATGTTCACACTGATCTGATGACAGACATCAGACTCATTTGATCTGGGATGTCTTGTTCAACCCACCTTCTGGAGTTCATGGAGCATAAAGTCATAAAGTGCTTAGACTTAATAAGGGCCACAATGAATAACCTTCTTCCAGATTTGTTTAGACATTTAGCTTTGTCTCCCAATCCTGCTATGTTGAAATCCCCAACAAAACAGTTCTCTCCTGCACTCTCCTACCTATCTCTTCCTGCACCAACCTGTCAATGTTTTCATTCTGCTCTGAAGGTCTATAGAAGGCCCCAATCCTACATTTTGTTCCATTCTTCAGAATGATATCTAACCACAAAGATTCTACTTCTTCATTATGCGCACTATCCTCTATGGAATGACATTTCATTACTTGCCTGGCATACAAAAGTATCCCTCCTTCTACCCTTGCCTGCCTTTGATAAGCATGCATATTGTAGCCTGTAAATTCAAATTATGTCAAGTTGTCTCCCAAAATGCTTTAATTTACCCATGCCTCCATTATGCATACCAAATATAGCTTTTCAAACAACATATATACATGCAGTTCCCAAATTTTGGTCCTAACACTTCTGGCCTTGACATACAGACATGATAACTATTCCTTTCGTTGCTTGCAATATTTATCTTCATCAGCTGCATTACCCCATGACCTGCCTAGTTTCCCTGTTTCCTACTGAGATCCTCCTTACATCTATTGCTGAGCAATTCCACCCCTCTTGCTCCATGTAACCCATCTAATGCAAACATTTCAGTCCTCCCCCACAAATTCAAGAAGCTCACCCCAAGCTCCTTGCAAATCGTGGCCTTCACGTTGTCTCAAAGGCCCCTTGCGTCGGCCCAGTGGCTCCTCACGTCTGTCCAGGGGCCCTTCACGTTGGCACAGGGGTCCTTGCGGGCCCCATGCACCTATGCCTTGAAGGGCCCTGCGGGCCCCTCAGACCCTCCTGGAAGGGCTACGCCACTGGGACTAGGTCACTTAGATTATGAAGAAATGCACTTGATATGTACTCACTTAGATATAGTAGACTATGTGGTGATATGATTTAAATGTATGTGATCACTAAAGGGTTAGATAATGTCAAACTGAATGATGCTCCTCTATTTAGGCTATCACACAGAAGTCCTTAATTCAGGTTGAAAAAAATCAAACTATAGGACAGTTAAGAACCAACAGGTTTTCAGTCAAAGGGGGCTGATCAATGGAATAGGATGCCTGCTGATGTTGAGGGGAATCCCTCATTAAATGCGTTTAAAATTAGGGTGAACATTTTTTTTGTGGGGGGGGGGGGGTTAGAGAGTTGTTTTTTTAATCCTAATGAGTGGTGAATGTGGTAAGATGTATGATAGTATGTGTGCACTGTGCAGACCCCTTCAAGGGGGCATGGCTGGAGTTCGATAACTATTGATGAGTCATGGGTGCGGAAGAATGGTGGTGGTGGTGTTTATTGGTTTGGTGTTTATTAGCTGCCTGACCGCCGCCAGGTTCCACTGCCGTTGGGGCCGACCGCCACGCTTCCGCCGGGGCCGGCTGCCGCACCGCCGGCTGCCCCACCGCCGGCTGCCCCACCGCCGCGTGGGAGGCCGCGCTGCCAGCGTCCCGGCGCAGACTTTGCTGCAAGCTTTGAGCGTTACGTTGAGTTGCAGACGGAACACTTACCTCTCCTGATGAGGACCATGAAATCCATCGCGCAGTCCATCAGAGACTTTGCGGATATGATTGAGTGAGTGTGGAGTGATTGTAGATATTGTAATTATGTATCAACTGTCCCTGACAATACAGAAATGCATTTGTTTACAATGTATTGATGCAACCACGGCATACGTTCTCCCGTACCACAGCATACGGGCATAGCATACGTTCTCACATCATTTCGTACAGCGACATAACTTAGCTAAGCGAGCAGTATCTGTCTTAAGCAACTCTGAGATAACTAAGTATACTTAAATACTCATTTCTCCCGTCGGGATAATTGATAAGAAAACCACAACTGAACAAACAGGATTACATTTTGTCAAATACCAGAACGTTGGTGCAGATCATGAAATGCTCCAATTACTATATGCTGACATGGCTATGATCGATTGACGATTTGACCGGCCATGCAGAATGCTTCCTGAAGTTCATTTTTGGTCTGGCGGAACTGCATACCATGCTTGCACACAACATTGCCTCCCACAATCAGGCATGTGTAAAATACAAGGAAAGATAAATCTTGCTATACTAATTTATCAAACATTAGTGGTTTTGACACTGCATCGCGACTCGCAGCAATACTACGGCTACGACTGTACAACAGTGCAATCGTACAGTACGGAAGTAGTGTCAATACACAGTAAAACGAATTTAGGTGCCCAGCAAAACGAATAGCCTACAAACCGACCACGACCTGTCAAATGTCACATCAACTTACAAATTCACATACGGGGGGACCAGAAATGGTCTGGAGGGTAATCCCTCATGGCACTGGTTGACCACGATCGTCTTCCGGTGCCCTTGCCTGCATCCGTGGGGGGTGGGGGAGCGCATCCGCTTCCAGCAAGTTCGCCTCATGCACCCAACGTGGCAGAACGGGCTCACGATGGGCCCGATAATGTTATGCATGAAAGCGCACGCAAACACCATGGATGGAACGAATATGAAGTGTTCAGATCTTTTGAGAAGGCGACGCCAGCGGGCCTTCAGGCGGCCGAATGCGTGCTTCACCACCACTCTTGCCGCTCCGAGACGTACGTTGTGGAACTCCTTCGCCTGGTCTATCTCCGAAGTACGATCAAATCGTCCGCTGTACGCCTTCGTCAACCATGGGAGAAGTGGATACGCCCCTTCGCCGGCGATCACCAGGGTAACCTGCCGTCCACCGATGCGTACAGAACCCTGTAACAAGTGCAACAAGTGATTCAATTGAATAATGCCTAGACGGTGATATTTCCTGATTTGACTGATCACAATTGAGGTTTTTCAAAAGAAGTTTGACATCATACTGTCATTTTTAAGTCAGGGTGAACATCACATATAAAGCATATAAATATCACATATAAGGAATGCAAAATTAATGAAACTTGACCTCTCCCTAGGATTTCTTAAAGACATGCGCATGGGATTGTATATGCAATGCTGCAGTCATGTATGTGCTCATTATATATTCATATAATTATATAATGATATGTAACATCAGACCATCAGAAACATTACTCAACAGTTGGCAGCAGCTCAGGATTCAT
>JAOTOM010004287.1:0-75000 GCA_034440615.1 Ashinkailepas kermadecensis | reverse complement strand
GGACACAGACAGACAGACACAGACAGACAGACAAACACAGATGGACAGACAAACACAGATGGACAGACAATAGGATAGGATAGAAGGAACATAGGAGAACCCTTGGGTAATAGTGATTACAACATCACGCACTTCTCATTGTATGTTGGAAGTGGTGGAACCAATAGGACATAAAGTCATAAAGTGTTAAGGCTTAATAAGAGCCATAGGGGCCCATCTGGGTTAGGCCTATCTAGAGAAGGTACTAGAAATGCACATACTCTCACCCCAATCAATCCCTTACCCCAAGTTCCTAGGAAGCTATATATCCCAGCCTATCTAGCACCATTCACTTGCTATTGCATAACACCCTCACAATTGCAAGCTCCTCCCATCGTGGTGCTGAAGAAACCAGTCCACCAATATCCCACAGACCTGTCAATGCCTATCTACCCTAGCTTCCAGCCCTATTCCACTGATCCCTCTTAACACATGTGGATTGAATGCCTTATCAATTATTTTCTAACTGCAACCATGCCTGTTTAAAGGGGTCTGTGCCATGCACACTTACTTAACATAAATATCACCCCATCCATCACAAATTAGAACTAAGAAACAAGATTTTCCTGTCTAAAAAATTTGTCCACCCTACTTTTAAATACATTCAATGAGAAACTTCCCACAACATCAGCAGGCAGCCCATTCCACTGATCCTTTGACTGAAGACCTGTTGTTGCTTAACTGTCCTACACCTCAACTTGTCTAGCCTGAATTGATGACCCCTGTGTGCTACTCTAAACTGAAGAGCACCATTTAAATTGACCTGATCTAGTCCTTTAACAATTTTGTACATTTCAATCATGTCCCCCCTTAATCTCCTATACTTGAGTGAGTACATATATAATGCCACATGCCTTTCTCCATATTCTAAGTCACCTATTCCACTGATGAGTCTAGTTGCTTTGTACTGCACTCTTTCTAACTTATCTATATCTTTTTCTAGGTAGGGGCTCCAAGCTTGTGCAGAATATTCCAAGTGGGGTCGCACATATGCTAAGTACAGTTGTTTTTCATGACTTCCTTGCTCTTATATATCACACTTCTATTAATGAGTCCCAGCATTCTGAGTGCCCTGTTCCTAGCTGTAAAGTTAGACAGGTCTTCAGTCAAAGCAACAACAGGTCTTCAGTCAAAGGGTTGTTGATCAGTGGAATGGGCTGCCTGCTGATGTTGTGGGGTGTCCCTCATGGAATGTATTTAAAAGTAGGGTGGGCAATTTTTTTTAGACAGGTTTTTTTTTTTTTTTTTTTTTTTTTTACGCGTAAAGTTATAAATTGTGCCACCCCCTCCCCCCCCACGGGGGGGGGGGGGGAGAAAAAAAAAAGGGGGGAATAAAAAACCCCAATTCCTTCTAATGGGAGGGGAGCTTCTACCCCTAGACCAAAGTCTTGTTTTTGAGTTCTAATTTGTGATGGATGGGGTGATATTTATGTTAAGTAGGTGGGCAGGGCTGGGTGCTATATGACCTATGCAGTTGATGCACCCTAAAGCCAAATAACTAAGTGTGCACTGCACAGACCCCTTTTAGCAGGCATGGATGCAGTTGGAAAATTATTGATAAGGCATTCAATCCACATGTGCTAAGAGAGATCTGGGGATTAGGGCTGGATAGCTAGGATAGATAGGCATTGATAGGTGTGTGGGATATTGGAGGACTGGTTTTCTTCAGGATATGGGATGGTTGGGGTGGGTCTTTTTACCAGGCTTATGGTATCTTCCATTTACAGACTTACTGGATGGGGCTTTGGGTCTCTTATTAAGTCTAAATGCTTTATAACTTTACATAGGGTGGATCTAGCAATGGATTCAGCACCTTCCTTCAAGATGTGATACTGATGAGATTGTCTATGGTAGCACAATGGGTATGATGGGAGGAGTTTGTAATTGTTGAACGTGTTGTGCAATAGCAAGTGAATGGTGCTAGATAGGCTGGGATATATAGCTCCCTAGGAACTTCAGATAATCGTTTGATTGGGGTGAGAGTATGTACATTTCTAGTACCTTTTCTAGATATGCTTGACCCAGATGGGCCCCTGTGGCTCTTATTAAGCCTAACACTTTATGACTTTATGACAGACAGACAGACATACAGAGATACAGATATATATATATATATATATACATACGTATATATATATATACATGGGAGTAGGAATGCTTCAAAAAGTGGGGGGGCCAGGTGCCAAATTATTTTCCTTACCAGGGGTGCGGTAGCGTGCGTTCCGACAAAAATTCGTTCGAACCACTAGGTATTAAGTCAAATAATTCCGGAAAAAATCAGCGGCTGAAACAAAGGCTACTGAAACCTTAATTATCATACAAAAGAAGTCAATATCCACAGCCTGGGTGCAATCGCGAAAAATGTCATTACAGGTATACACATTTTGAGTCATTGGTTGTTCAAAGTTTATCATTTTCTCATGCAATTTATTTTCAATTATGGAAAAGTGGGGGGCCAGCTACCATTGCTGGCCCTACCACTTTGAAAAGTGGGGGGGGCATGGCCCCACCGGCCCCCCTGTTCCTATGCCTATGTATATATACACATGTATATATACATGTATATATATATATATATACATATATGTATATATATGTATATGTATGTACACACATATATATATATATATACTTATTTTAAAGCCATACCAATACACGTGCATAACCTCTGGCATTACACACAGTATGCATGGTGTGTAATGAGAGCATCCATCTTACTGTATCTTCCTGTTACTGGTTTAACTCAGATGGACCCTTGTGGCTCTTATTAATTAATCCAATTCACTTCATAACTCTACGACTTGAAATGAAAAGAATACACGTACACTTGGACAAACTTGCCAGAATTGCTGCGACCTTACCCAGAAGTTTTCGATCCACTCTTCTTCCGTCCACTAAGGAACAAATGGAAACCAAAAGCATAATTGTATTACCGTCGCCATTATTGCCTTCGCTCATTTTTGTACTAACTCCTTCATACGATCCCCTACTATAATAATACCATAAAACTAGTACTTTTCTGGTAAGTACGAACCAGTATATTTAGGCTCCACACCGAACCAAGTACTTCTGATTTTGCGTCGTAAACAGCGTAATTGTGACCTGTTTCTTCTGATATTTGGTTTCGCCTGCGGTTGAATACTGCGCCGTTTCATGACTCAATGTACTGCACTAGCTAACTAATATGTATTAACTACACTTACCATCTGGAACTGCACTTCCCTACTATCTGAAACCATACTTGGCTATTTCGCGTGACCTTCTAAAATGTGTTCCTGTTGGTGGCAACAACTTGACTTCCGGCCAACAATGCTGCCAAAGGTCCGCACGTTGCATTGCCACGTCTTCGCTTCGCCTGTTTGGCGTGGAACGGCAAAGCCTGATAGTGTTGTGAGCATACCGCGTATATTTTGCATGCCTTGATACAACGCAATTAGAACATATTTAGGAGACTACATATATTTTACGATACATGCGCCATTTGCGTCTTCACACAAAATCGGGAAATAGGACCAGTACAAAGAGGGCTCAGGTGACGTCTGCGTGCTCAGGTGACGTCTGAGTGACAGAAACTGAGTGCCTCTGGCCCATCCCAGTGGTACAAGGGTTGACCTCAAGAAGACAAAACTACACCTATATTAAAATAACATGCCTCTGAACACAAAACAAAATTACGTAGATATGACTGTACTAGCATCAGAAAAGCGGCGTTACGACTTGGTAATGTCTGTTATAAGCTGCATGCCTATTCATGTCAACGTTAATATGATAATACTAGTATCATCGGAGCAGCGTTAATACTTTATATATACCAATTGTTGGCTAACAGCGAAATCCTTAAACCAATGCGCAATTCTGGATTGTCACCCCACATATGTCAAAATGGTGCGAAGAAGAATGCTTTAGTCTCCATATGATCGTCAATCTAGCATCCAGCCATTTATGTCTCACCATTCACCAATGTATGTAATTGCAGAGCAATGCGACATGCTCACTGCTTACTACATTCCCATGGGCCGCATAAAGCGCTGGGGTGGTGATCAGCAATGAGGGTCAGTCAAATACATGGGACCAAAAACCGGTTGCGAAGCAAGAACGATTACGCAAAGAAAGCAAACGATAGAAAGAAGAACGATAGGCCGACTCGTTTTAGGGGCTTTTGGGCGATTGTTAGAGATCCAGTTATTTTAAGGGTCGATTTTGTATTTTGAACCCGTCACTTAATTTTTCTGGATTCGGCTCCATTGTTTGGGTTCCGATACGATTTGAGTCTCGTAGATTTGTGGAGCCCTGATGCGATTTTTGGGTTCCCAACATGATTTTCAGCGTTCCGATGCCATTTGTATGCTGGCGCCCCGACGCGATTCTTTGGTGTCCACCAACTCTCATGGTGTCAATTTCCCATTGTCCTCACCTTTGGTACGCAACTGGATCTCGGTGGGCTCGTTCGGAGCACCGACGGAATTATCCGTGTCGAGGCGCCAGCTTTCGGGGCCTAGACACGAATTTTCTGGCGCCATTCCGAATTTTTCGGAGCCTGGGTCGATTTTGCGGGATCCAGCCGGATTTTTGGCGGGTCCATCTCGATGTTCGAGCCCATACAATTTGTTGGCCCCGGCGCGAGTATTTCATGGCCCCGCCGCTTTATTGAAACAACCATTTCACAAAACAAAGTAAATTACTGTCTACACCAATTGAGTTCACTAATAATTAAATGACTCGGACTGATGTTCGTATGTCGCTTTGCTTCAGGATTGTATGCAAACACCGGCCTTATAGACTAGGACAAAAGCAGGAATATTTGCAGCAATTCCAGATACAGCATATTGCATGCATATAATCGTCCTTTCGAAGGATGGAAATGAGTTATGCAACATCCAGAACAAGTATAGTTGTTCGTGAGCAAGAGGATTCGAAATAGATCACCTCACACCTGCCAGCTTCCCCCACCACCGTCAAAGTGCCTTGGACAAGTCCCTGTAAAATATATATATATATATATATATATATATATATATATATATATATATATATATATATATATATATATATATATATATATATATATATATATATATATATATATATGTATATATATATATATATATATATATATATATATATATATATATATATATAATATATATATATATATATATATATATATATATATATATATATATATATATATATATATATATATATGTATATGTATATGTATATATATATATATATATATATATATATATATATATATATATATATATATATATATATATAATGTATATACATGTGCGTGTGTGTGTTTGTGTGTATCAGACATGCGCACCGGGATGCAGTCTCATTCGCGCAAAAGCCAATCCTCCTGGCGTTAGAATGTGACGTATTATGTGGCACAACCAGGATTCGGTTTGCGTGCGGTGTGATGACGTCAATCATGAGGTAGATTGAAATTACAGGAAATACCCTGATTTTTCCTCAAACCGGGAAGCAAATATCTTTTACTTAATACTAATTTTGTATTTTACTTGCAAACAGGCATGTGCCTATACAATTAAAGAAAATAAAATAAAAATCAATTTCTGGTCGTACCATTGATTGATTGATTGATTATTTGGGCTTAAGGGCGCACCGACTACTCGGTCATTTGGCGCCCATAACAGTTAATTGTTTAAACCGTTGCTGTACGGCGCTTCCCGTGCTACAGGTATAATTCCTGGTACAATTCTGATGTTAGCGCCCTGGGTAGATAGCACAAAATTTCACAGTAGATAGGAAGGTGAAGATGTTTCCGGATTTAACGATCTGTGATTGGTCATCCAAAACTGCTAAGAGGGAGTGAGCCTGGTTACTCCCGAAATGACGTCGACGCTCCAAGGAAAGCCTCGGGCACGAAATTAGAACGTGACGAACTGTCAGTACTGCACCGCATCTAGGACATAGTGGCATATTCTCACCTTTGAGTAAGTAAGCATGGGTGGCATAAGTATGTCCTATACGCAGCCGGCATAGCGTCACCTCTTCTATCCTTGTCCTACGAGAACACGAGATCCACTGACCGAGAGATGGCTTTATTGTCCGCAATTTGTTCAACACTAGTTCGTCCCAGCTAGCTTGCCACTTCCTTGCCAGGAAGGAAGAGATCCCTGAGTAGAAGTCCCTGGCCGGAATCGGGAATGCTCTGCGCAAGGGAGCATGTGCTGCACGTCTAGCAGCGCTATCAGCTTTTTCATTTCCTGCGATACCCACGTGGCTGGGAATCCAGCAGAAATGGACGACTTTTCCTGCTTCATCTAATTCAGTCAAGCGACGTAAGATGTCAGTTATCAGAGCGTCTGTGGGATTAAAACTCTTGAGTGCCAAAAATTGCCAATGGGATGTGAGTAGTTGGTGTTGTATAATTCCGCCGTAACTGAGCTGGCTCTCGTCGAAAAGTTTCCATCTACGGTCCGAAAATGAAAAACATCGGCTTCTCTCTTCTCTGGAAAGCAATCTCATGTGCCGGGAGAAAACAGCACGATAAGCCGGATTCTCCGGAAACTGGCGTAACTTAAGAACGTATCGCAACCTTAGGTATTCTCGTCTCAATGCCAGTGGCGGCTCGTAGGCCTCAGCAAGGAGACTGGCAGTTGGCGATGTCCTAAATGCACCGGTGATGATACGCAATGCTGCATGGTGTACTGTGTCGAGCGTACGCTTTCTGCCCCTACACGCCACATCGTACACAAAAAATGCGTAGTCGAGCTTTGACCTGATTAGCGAGCGATATCGAAGCAGAAGCGTCTTGCGATCAGCACCGTATGATGTTCTTGAAACACATTTCAGAATATTTAAAACTTTGAAACATTTGTCCCTAAGTATCTTAAAATGTTCCTTATAATCCAGACGAGAGTTGAGATGCACTCCCAGAAATTTCACGAGTGGCTTGGTGGGCACTCGCTGTTTATACAGCCTTAAGTTAGCTTCGTCACTTTGCCGGATCCGGCGGGAAAAATGTAAGGCTACTGTTTTCGATACAGAAAATGTAAAACCATTCCACATACTCCATTTCTCTAGCTTTCCAACAGCCAGCTGAAGCTGCCGCTGTATGGCTCGTGATGTAGATGATTGTGTCCAGAAGGCAAAGTCATCTACATAAAGTGATTAATGTATATGATTTGGCAATGTATTATCAATGTCATTAATCATGAATTGAAAATATAGCTACATTTAACACGCTTTCCTGTGGAATCCCATTTTTAAGTTGGAATCTGGTCAAATAACTGCTTCCAATACGCACTCATGTATGGATCAGATAAAAAGTTTTGCATAAATGTACCCATTGGTCCGCGTATTCCGTACTTAAAAAGCTTCATAAGAATTCCATGACGCCATGTCGTGTCATAAGCTTTCTCAATGTCAAAGAACACCGCTCTAACTTGTCGTTTTGCTCGAAAAGCCATGCAAACTTCCGTGTCTAAAGTTAAAATGTGATCAAGTGCTCCTGCTTTTCCTTAAACCACACTGATGAGTCGTAAATACACATCGTGATTCTAAAAACAAGGAGAGTCGCGCACTAATCAATTTCTCTAGTAGTTTCTCTAGTCATTCACTGGCATTGAAGATGTCAGTGAAATTGGTCTATCATGAAGTGGGTCCACGCCGGTTTTGCACGGTTTTAGTATAGGGACCACGATTGAATTTTTCAATGACTATGGGAAGTCACATTTTTTTCAATACTAAATTGAAGTTGCGTAGGAGAGCTACTATGCCGCTCAGAGGGAGATGTGATAAAAATAGATTGTGCAGACCATACGGTCCCTCGGAGACGCTTCGGGGTGATCGAATGGCAGCCTCGGTTGGTTATTGATTTTACGACACGTCTACCGTCGAGTCATATAGCGCCGCCAATCTCTCACGCCGATTGGTCGCGGGCGAAGAGCAGCGACAGGTGAGACTCGAACCCACAATCTTTCGATTGTGAGACGAGCATCTTACCCCTAGACCACTCGTCCCCGAATGGTGGCCTCAAGCTCACGTATAGTAAAAGGTTGGCTGAAAGATACTTTTTCTGATGTTATGAAATCGATAGTCGAAGCTTCACAGTGGGCCTTCTACCGTTTGAATTCAGGGTCAAAGTTATCTCCACGGCTAAGTTTGGCTCACGCTTTATTGATTTCCCCAGCAACGTCAGATGGATGAGCAATGGTTTGGTCTCCTAGTTGTAATACAGGTAGTGGAGCAGAGCTGTGCTGTCCAGATATTCTCTTAAAACGTGACCAAACCTCCGAAGTAGGCGTATGACGGTTTAACTTTCCCTCGTAATCACGCCACGACGTTCTCTTCGCCTCTCTAATGGTGCGACGTGCACAAGCCCTGGCACGTTTGAAGGCGATTACATTTTCAGCGTTACTATTATTGTCAAATTGACGGAAGGCTCTACGACGCGCGCATTGTGTTGTCCACCATGGGACAGGAGTGCGCCGCGGAGTGCTCGTCGTACACGGTACGGTAGCTGTTGCACATTCGAGTAGTGTCGAGGTAAAACTCTCTACAGATAAATGTCTCTCAGAGTTATTCTGAAAAACAGCGTCAAGTCTTTCTTCGTATCCTGCCCAGTCCGCTTTTTTAAATTCCACCTTTGCGGTGTCTGTCCGAGGTGTATGTCGCCCCGATATCTAAGCCACACCGGAAAACGGTCGCCGCCTAGCGGACTCTCGCCAACCGATCATTAAAAAAAAACGGAACCAGCTGTGGGCTAGCTGGGCTCAGATCCAACGCAGAGATGCTACCAGATGGATATGTAACGTGAGTGCGTCCCTGTATTTAAAACACAGAGATCTTCAGTAAGTATCAACGACTGTAAAAGGCGGCCTCGAGTGTTCACAGCGCTGCATCCCCACGCCGTGTGATGCGAATTAAAATCGCCTAAAATTAAGACTGGGGGGCGGAGCTCGGAGATTAACCAATTAGTCCCCATAGCCATATATTTATGGAGTGGTTTCCAGATCATTTTTCCTGGAATGATCCGGACTGAGTACAAATTAAATCACTTCTGATGTATCCCACAGGTTCATTGAAGAGCTGTACGTGAGTTTTGTCGAAGTGTTCCAACTGGTAGTTTGAAATTTGTGGCACGGACCCACGCCTGAATGTCGAAAACACGCCAGTGAGTCTGTAGAACGTCTGAATCGTGGTGAATGCTTGACATTCGAGTATGATATTCTGCATATCACTCTCCAACTCCCTCATATGAAACAAAAACTGTCCTCGAGTAAGATGCCCTTGAATTGCACATAGTTTTTCACAACTCAATATATATGCTACCATGGGCAGTCGGATGGTCGAATATTACGTGCTCCTAATTTCTTGTCATTTTTAGGCGTAACAAAATTGCTTGATCTCCTGGATCAAGCTGAAGAGGACGGGAAGGGCGCCGCCGCCATCTTCATCTGTCACATTTTCTTTCTGGGCTCCGACCCTAGCGAGGCAGTTCTCGGACGGATTCTCGGACTGCTCTGCTGCGTCTGAGATGTCTCCCATGGAGGAGGTCGCTTTTCCGAACGAGCCGCTATATGCTGCGGTGGACAGGGGCGGTCCCCTGGTCGGGGTGGAAGTGGTGGAGGAGGTGGAGGTGGTGGGGGCGGTCCCACTCCTGAGGGGACCTCATGGGCTGAGGGTCTGTGCGGAGCTACCACTCTACCCCTGAGCGGTGTAAGGCACCCCGGGTGGAGCCGTCTTGTCCCCTAACGTTTTGGATGTAGGTTTGGGTTTGGAAGGATCGGGTGTGGTGGTTGAGGATTGAGGGTGCAAGGATGGTGGTGAACAGAATGTTGAGGAGTTGGATTGTAAGGATGTTTGCTTAGCGGGCTTCTTGGTCCGCTTAACCATAGACCATTCTCTCGCGTCCGCTTTTCTTATCAGAGGCTGAACCTGCAGTACTCATGGAACACTCAGTTGCCGTATTTCTTCTCCCTTCATCATCTGAGGACTGTTTCGTCACCATTTTTGGGGAAGGTGCCTCTCTAATGGTATGCATTAAATTCCAAATGCACGCATTATTGTATTAAGCTGGGCAATGAGGTAAGAGGCACTCATGTGTGTGTCTGAATTCATCTGAATATGTTGCGACGTAGTAGAATTAAGTTTTACCTTTGCTGCATCAGATGTCTTTGGGTGACCTCTCTCATAGAGCTCACGAGCTTCCCGGAATGCAATTTTTCGGAACATTTTATCGAA
This sequence comes from Ashinkailepas kermadecensis, assembly GCA_034440615.1. Taxonomy (NCBI): domain Eukaryota; kingdom Metazoa; phylum Arthropoda; class Thecostraca; family Neolepadidae; genus Ashinkailepas; species Ashinkailepas kermadecensis. Next base: position 64,743 of record JAOTOM010004287.1, on the reverse strand, counting down.
ACTATCTCTCTCCTTCAGAAAAATTGGGCAGGAACGGTCGTAGGCTGCGTGAGGTTTTTGGTCAGGACCGCAGTTTGAGCATTTCGCACTCTCAGCTTCACACTTGTCTCCTACATGCTCCGTTAACCCACATCTCCCACATGTTTGGCGGTTCCGGCAATGCTGCGACGTGTGTCCAAATCTGGAGCATCGAAAACATCTCATCGGATTTGAAGAAAAAAAAACACCCGAACTTTCACTCTGACATATCCGACGTAGACGAACTCTGGAAGGTCAGTTGTCCGAAATGTTAGTATGAAGTTGTTCGTGGTTTGTGTTTCTTGGCCTTTCCTCACCGTAATTCGTCGTATCTCTACCACTCCCCACTCTGCCAGGCCATCCACAATATCAGCATCAGACACATCTCTCAAGTCGTAAGTCTTTGAGTAGTTTTTCGTGTTGTGGGGCTGGACTTCAATGGGTACGGTGATAGTTCGTCTATTAGTTTCATTCCGTACAGTGTATGTCAGTTCTGTTGCACTCCTTGCTCTCCTTGCGTCCTCAGTATTTTTTAAATTCCACTTCCAGCTCGCCATCCCAAAGCTTTTCACATATCTGCACGGTCCCCAACCTGTCACACGCTTCTTTCCGTTGGAACGGGATAATTGATTGATTATTTGGGTTTAAGGGCGCGCCGACTACAGGGTCATTTGGCGCCCATATCGAGACGAAAAACTTTTTCCTTCTTCGAATGGTTTCATAAGGATGCGGGGCGCAGGAAGAGTAGCTTCAAGGCCAGGCTCTCCAAAGGTGTTCCGCGAATTCTTTGTATGTTGGCTGGTCTGTCCCCCTACTAGAGGGGGCAGGTGAGTTGTCTTTTGTGTGCGAAGTTGCCATGAAGTGCGTTTGCTTCAACTCCTCGTTGCGCCCCACCCCTTAGGGGCCCTACCGTGGGGACGCTGGAGTCCCGCGGACGGGAGGACGCCAGGCGTCCGAGGAGCTATACGGGGCAGGCGGCACCATCGCCCGGCCGCGAGACTCACCACCCCGGCCGGGATCCAGCGTCGCCCACCCCTTGACCATTGCCGGCCAGGCCAGCAGGCTCTGGGCCGGAGCCCAGACCTCCGGCCCGAGGTGACAAGTCGCTTGGCCCGTATGGGGCCCTACGGACCCGCCCGCCCCTCCGGGATATCGGGACCAAAGAGGTGTGTTGCTCCCCCGTCACAACTAGCACCGTACAACGGGGGAGCTCAGCCTCCAGGACTCCGTCAACCCCAGGGGACGGGACGAGGGGGCGCGACTACCCCGATAAAACTGAACGGACTGGTAGATCAGGAGGAGCTGGTCCACCTGCTCGTGACAGGGGACAGCTTGTTGTTGCAGGGTTGGATGAAGGACATCTAAAGAGACGCAGGCACGGGATAGATACTGGGAAGGGGAGAGAGGGATGGGCGGTGGGGATTACGTGAGTCCCCGGAAACACCTGTCTTTCTACACCCCTTATCGGGGCGGCTTTGTTACCCCGAGGGAGCGCCAATTCCTTGGCCGGCTGAGTAACGAGGCTGACCCCATTACGGGGGGATGAGGCGCGTAGCGCCTTCTTCATTCTACATCGCTCTGTATCTCGAGCGCGTGGCGGTGCCTCCGGAGGCAGTGGCTCGTGATATACATCGCTTGTAAGCAGTTGGTGTTGATTTTCTAATCGATTATTTCATTACGTGCAAATTATGCGGGTGAGCCAACGCACATTGCCGGTCAAATCTCTGCAAACTCTACCCTGCGAAACCGTCATACGCGTGCAGACGACCACCTGCACCTACCAGCCATACACAGAGAGGCGGGCCGCAGGAGATTTCTCTACTCGTCTGTCTTCCACTACAACAAACTCCCTACTGAAACAAAAACATTGAAGCTGTCTAACTTCAAGAAGCGTGTACGAGCTTATCTCCACGAGCAACACTAGTCATAAAAAAACTTACAAAATAGATTTGTGTACACCATGCACTCACATTTAGGCCATCGCTTTCATATCACTTCCATAAACTACTCGTTTACAGCTCGTGTTGCAAGCACGGTGTGTGTAGTGCAGAGTGATATGGGTATTGTATTATGTTGGTGTATGAATGTTTGTTGCGCATGTGTTCCCACTATTGACCACAAATCTATCCTTTCTTTGTAAATATCTGAGTTATACCCAGACTGTCCATAATAGCCACTATACGTGGAGGGCATGTATTGTGAAATAAATAAATAAATAAATAAATAAATAAATGCGCCACCCACTAGATGAGTGCTGTTTTAAGTGTTCCGAAAATGTCAGGTGGCGCCAATTGTCCGTGTGGTTTCCAGGTGGTGCACTTCGATGCGTCCTATCAGTACTAATGTTAAATTTCTCAAAGGTGGTTGGCCCTCAGCCAATTGCATATTTATAAATTTGTCAGGGGGTGGGCGTATTCGGATTCACTGGATATATCGCATTGTCGCCGCGCCTCGCGCCCCGAAAGACACGCATAAATCGACAACAAAATGAAACGCGAATAATTTCCTGACTATTTCATGCACCAAGCCCGTTTGGGTCGTAAGTGATGCCACCTATCGGTAAGCTTTGGAAACCATCGGCTATATCGAAAGGTATATTCGGAAACATTATATTCTGCATATGTCTTGATCAATAAGACTACCTGTTGGTTGGTTATTGGTTTTACGACACGTCGACCGTTGAGTCATATAGCGTCGCCAATCTCTCACGCCGATTGGTCGCGGACGAAGAGTAGCGACAGGTGAGATTCGAACCCACAATCTTTCGATTGTGAGACGAGCATCTAACCCCTAGACCACCCGTCCCCTAAGACTACCTGTTATGTCACTACGAGTGCAATCGGCCTGCTAGTTAGAAAAATATGGCACTCACATCGGGATGGTTACAATCCTTTTCTGTATATTTGTTTTTCAGCATCACTAGAAAACGGTAGGAGGCAGAGCGCTCAAAGCTGGCATATCTGATGATACCTCATTCTCGCGTCCTTTGAAGAAATAAATTGACCTGGTTCATGTCAGGTCATCAAGCTGTGACGTCATCCTTGGAGGCATGTAGAGCCATATTTATCCAAAACGGCATGCATCCCCAGTTTTGAGGCAGTAAACGTGCATGAGAGGACGTTTTAGCATATAATAGACGCAATCAGCCGGCTCCGATGTTTTAAGGTCATTTCGTAAAGGTTAATGACCTTTCTAAGGTCAAATAAGGTTAGTTGCTTCCGACGGCTTATTCTTATCTGAAGCCACTCCCGAGTCAAATGCTTATATGAAGGATGGTTCCGACAACATTCTGACTTTATTTCGCTATAAAACTGTCATTCGAAGTTGCGAAGCTTGGCTCAAAGCAAAACACCGCCAAACACTATCAAAGAACAAGCATCCTCAAAACACCACATAAAAGTTGCGGTACGTATCTGTACGCTACTTGTCCTGCGTAGTTATCTTCTTCGGAGGAAAAAATCCAAGTATTACGGGACGGTAAGCGCATTACCCTACGTTTCATGGTCAGCCCATATTGCTAACTTGAAAGGAATAATAATATGTTAGTGTGTGCTATTGTGCATCTATACATGTATGGCTTGGCTTTGGCTTAGTTTAGTGTTCACTGGTCGGACAGCTCCAGTTCATCTCCACGTATCATCGACATGTTAGTTACACTTACATGACGCTCACAAGAGCTCAGCTTTTCGGCACATACTTTGCCAGTGTGCCTCTCTCCATCAGCACACTCGAAAAGTCCGACTCATGCAGCCGTCACAGAATACCGCTATGCACTCCCTCGTCTGTACACTTAGTGAGTACAGCTTTTGGTTTCTTGCTCTGTCAGAGCAAGAAAAAGGGCTTCGACCCTTTTTTAAGTTGTTGCACCCTTGTCGCCGGCACCAAATGCACCAGTATTCGGAAAACGCCGTTGAGATCTTCACCACTTCCCTCGCGGGAATGTGATTTGCGCCGAAAACTTCTGCTGTGACGCTCAGTTTGGCAGTTTTACTCTTTGTTCTGTCTGTTTAGGCACGAAGTCCGTGCCAGTCGCAGCAATTTTCTGAATTTCCATGTCGTCCAAAGCTGGTCTGGCCTTCTAATCAGACGCCGAGGAAGCGGCAGGCGTCTGAACATTTATGCTGTGCCGCATGAGCTGCTTTAACTGTCTTTTCAGACCACTGCCATGCTTTGATGAGTACCAACCAAATTCAAAATCTTGGCCATGTTCTCACATGTCCGAGGATGGTTGTTCGGCAAGTCACCCTTAGACACGCCAAATTGAGTATGCGAGAGCTGAAATATTCGTAAAACAGATGACGCCATCTCCTAATCAGGGAATCGTTCGAACATGATAACTGCACTGACTTTACCAACGTTTATTTCTGCTTAGGCACTGCAGAAATCAGTCTCCAGAACATTAGCATGGCACTCGAGAAACAAATGTTAGAAATCTGCATATTACTATCCCTAAATACCAATATTTTACAATGAATCTAAAGACAAATGAACTGATTTCTCAAACTCACTACTAGCAGCTGTTTGTGCTTATTCTTCCTATTGTGCCATTTACTGACCTTGTCACAATGTTGCACTGTCGACAAGGTATTTAAAACGCGAGTACATTGAGCACTAACGTAAAAACGGTGTGGGTCTGATCAGAATATGACATTTCCGTAAATTATTGTCAACTTTCTGCAACAGTATCATCCATCATGGTTGCACACCTCTATCCAAGCCTCAGTTAGCAGCTACATCCATTTTACGGAAAAATACCAGCTATTGTTGTGCCCAGTGCCTTTAGACTCCAAAACTTGTGGATACCCACAGAACCAATGTACTAGCATAAAACGTGCGGCATTAATGAGCAACGAGCATCACATCGAGGCGAGGGTGCAATATATGGGCACAAGCGACATTTCCAAAAGGCTTCAAAACGTTCGTGCGGACTTGATGTGTTTCTAGTTCCGGATAAAAATACTATATTCGAGCGAAGCATGCAAAACCATGAAATACCTGGAAGTCGTGTGTTTGAACTACAACATTCAAAAGGCGTCGATCTATCGATACACAATGAGTGACACGGAGTGAAGACAAAGCAGCCAATCACAAGAGCATTGTATTGTTTTGTACCTGTGTCATGATACGCTGTTCACACTTATTTTCATCCACTCATACCTCAGACCAATATATTACAGAAGTCCATTTCAGTTTCCACGCATACTCAGCATGGCAGCTTCTGCAAAGACAGATAAAGGCCAATTAATGCTCTTGCTAAGAAAGAGCTGAAGGTATATATATATATATATATATATATATATATATATATATATATATATATATATATATATATATATATATATATATATATATATATATATGTATGTATATATATGTATATATATATATACATATATATATATATATATATAAATATATATATATATATATATATATATATATATATGTATATGTAGTATATATATATATATATATATATATATATATATATATATATATATATATATATACATATCAATGCATATACTGGTTCACATGTATTTTCAGTAGTCTAACCAGAATATGACATGTTTCGAGTCCTTTAAAATCCACCTCACGCGCAATTGCCATCTTTGATTGCTTCATGACTCTGCCATGCCTCAGAAAACAACTACGACTATTTCATTACACAATATCTTCATGATGCTCGAGAAAAGACAACGAAGCGGAATACCTAGACATACGTTGTTTTACACTGTTGCCGCGTATGTGAAAAGCTGCGGACCACAAACGTAGTGACCGCAAATAGCATTGTAGAATATTGCTATTGTACTAACTACTTATTGACTAGTGTAAAACGAGTGCATTTCGGGCTCCAAAACTCGTGGATACCGGCAGAAACAAATAGTAACATACAACTGGCGTCGTTGATAAGCAGCGAGCATCACATGGTGCAATGTATGCTCTAAACCTTAACCATTGAAATTTACATTCCAAGACGCCCCTCTGAGCACGAAAGGTGCCCCTGCAGCATGCTTGAGTGCACCCCTCCCCCTTCAATAGTTAAGCCAAAGGTTCCCAATAAAAAGACATCCCCAGAGAAACTCAAGTGCTCAAGTGAAACCCAAGTCTGAATTTATCTGATTTTTTTTTCGCAGTGGTTATTAGTTTTACGTGTGGACTGCTGTGGTGATATAGAGTCGCTAATATCTCACGTCGATTCGTCGCGGGCGAAGATTAGGGACAGGTGCGACGCGAACCTACCACCCTTCCGTTTGAGACGGGCATCTTACCCCTAAACTACTCGCCCCCCGTTTCCAATCCTGTTGATCATCTTAAAATAAAGGACGAATAATCGTGTACAGAGCAGCTACGCCAACAGGAGATTCTTCAGTTGCATTTTGTTGCCATACATACATTCCCTTAAAAAAAGATCAACATACGTTCGGTAGCTATTGAAGTTGGAGTTCCACCTAACCAGAAATCATGTCTATAAGTGTCAGTGAGACCCGGCAAATATCGCTGACAAAATGACCAAAATGACATAAAAGCTAGATGGCTCCGTAGGTTTGTTATGTCTTGCCCAGTATATCCCAGCGAACGGTCCTTGATAGGAGCTGAGCGGAACGCACCTAGTCAGTCAAAACATTGCCATGGCGACGAAGCATGTCTTCAAAGCACATGAAATGTCCATAACAGCATCACTCGGGTGAAAACTACTACCTGGCTGATTGGACAGCTGATGGCTGGAAGGCTGCTTGCTCATGGTTAACGCACATGCACCTACACATACATGTACGTACGCACGCACGCAAACATGCACAGACACACACATACATGCTGTGTACTAGAAGTGGCACAGCGTCTAACACATTACACTCCTTACCTCATGGAGCTGGTGGTGCTAAAAGGTCCAGGCCCACACATTCCCGGGCGATCTTGACACCAAGCGCAAACACTGCCAAGCTCTTGATCAGGGACCTGAAAACACAAATCCATAGGGTATGATTTGACGCAGTGTTTAACGATTACGAACGAAGCCTAAGGACGAGTCTTCCCTGAACTACCGGCAAATAATGAACTGGGAAGACCCAAACGAGACACATGTTATGACGGTTTTGAGACTTATTACTTTGAAATGGCGTTCCACAGAATCATGGAGTTAGTGTGGATTTTTAACTCCATTCTCTATGGGTTGTAAATTTTAATTGATGAGGTTCTAAACAATAAGCTTCTTCTCCACATCATCTTGCATGGTGTCAAGATATTTAGCTTTCAACTTGGACGAATGAGCCTGTTGAACAGCACAGCACGAGGTACATCCATAAATAACCAGACTGGTTTCATAAAACTTGTATTTTTCGAGATCTCCAACTGAAACTTTGGTTGGTTATTGGTTTCACGACACGTCGAACGTTGAGTCATATAGCGTCGCCAATCTCTCACGCCGATTGGTCGCGGGCGAAGAGTAGCGACAGGTGAGATTCGAACCCACAATCTTTCGATTGCGAGACGAGCATCTTACCCCTAGACCACTCGTCCCCCCCAAATGAAACTTTAATCACATCCAAAGTACTACACGTTGACCTCAATGCAGCACTGAATCTGCTGCTCCCACTTCCTGAAGCAGGTGTAGTCCTCGTTGGTGACGCCGGAGCAGCGCCTGCCAAGTCTCCCACATCTCCTTTATGTCCATGGATCTCTCCCATTTAGTGTAATCTTGAACTTTGGAAAGAGCGAGATAGAAATGGAGGTATAATATGATTGATATATATATATATATATATATATATATATATATATATATATAGATATAAGATATAAGAGATAGAAAGGGAGAGAAAAGGCAGAGACAGTTAGTTAGTTAGTTATTTGGGATTAAAGGGCGCATCGACTGCAATGGTCAGAGCCCATAACAAGTTTATTCATAAAAACAAGTAAAATCGTGGTAAAACAGTGTCATGCTGAGGTGTAATTCCCCGCATACTGTCTCAGTTAAAACATTTCCTCGCAGTCAGTCGTTCATATATATATGGTATGGTGCGTTCACAGGTGTTACGGTCAGGACGGTCGTCTATCCAACACGTCTCGGTTTACATGTGAGTACCTCATCACAGGCAACACAGCGCGGGGACGGGACCTGGGACTCGCTTCGGTCGGTGGCGAAATAGGCATCCGCTTTCGGTTGGTAGTTGGTGTAAGTGGCTGGCCTGTTAATGGGACAGGTGGAGGTGGGCCCATTATTTCTCCAGAGAGGCCAGGTGGTGTGCGCGGTACCGACGATGAGCGTTCTCGAATACCGAGCCTCGCAGCCATAGAACATTTTCCCACTGCGCCTTTCCCACCGATGTTTGTTGCCACACTCGTAGATCGCTCTGCTCGACCTCGCGCGGTCAGGTCCGGAGCTCCACTTCGCACAAGAATTATCAGTGACGGCAATGAGCTGGTCGATCCGAGAGGTAAAATAGGCGATGGGGGTGGTAACTTAGGGAATTCTGCGTGAGTTGTTTGAGTGGATGCCAGCATGATCGGTTCAGTCACCGGAGTTGCGGGAGCGTCAGTTTGGCAGGCGATCGTGCTCTGCTGAAGACGACGCTGTGTTTGGGAACTGTACGAAGTTTCTGTCTGCACAACAGCAGGGCGAGCAGGTAAGACGTAGTCGGCTGCAACTCCAGTTACTGCCGCCGGGATTTCATCATCTGAGTTTACCTGGATTATAACCAGACCACATTCCTTTAGCAGGCCAATCAATTGGCGGGCTGTCATCTTGTCCAGAGCATCGCTTCCAGGAGAATCACAGCTTCGTGGTGCTGGTGTAGTAGGTGGCATGTCTGTTCGCTCCTGGGATGACTCGGGTTGAAAGGGATGGGCGGAGCTGGCCACCATGGCCGCATAAGAGCGAGGTGTAGTGGCCGTCTTGGTCATTTCCCGAGTTTCTTGGAATGACACGCCCCTGTCACACTTCAGTTTTATGATACTCTGCTCCCGTTTGAAAACCGAACCGGGCATACTCGGTCACGAGCAGAATGATCGCCCTTGCAGTTTTGACAGCATAAGGTTTCCGGTGTGTAAGTGTCCACAGAATGATCTGAGGAGGCACATCGCAGACATCTCGGCTTTGGTCGACAGTGGCGACTGGTGTGTCCGTACCTATAACAGGCGAAGCATCTCATCGGGATTGGTCGATAAACGCGGACCCTGACCCTAACATGCCCGATTCTCACATGGGTAGGCTGTGTTTGGGAGTTAAAAGTGAGTACAATGTTGTCTGTGTCGTGTGAAACACCGTCCCTTTTCGTTTTCAGTCTTCAGGTTTCCAGGACACCGAACCCCGCAAGACCACGCACAATTTCTTCACCACATGGCACTCCTTGTAGGTCATGACAAGTGATGACACCTCTGGAGCAGTCTTCAGAGTGGTGAGTTTTCACATTTAGGGGCACTGACCTTTGCACGCGTTTACCATCGATGGTGTACGTAAACGTAAACAGTGTGGCTTTTAACGCCCGCCTAGCTTCCTCCGGATCCGAAAGTTCAACTTCGATGCCACCATCACCCAATTTGTCGCACCGTGCCACTGTACCCAATCGCTCGGTGCCTTCACACCGTTGGAAAGGGCTGAGGTCGGACAGACTGAGCTCTGATGGTTGGTGGTTGGTTATGCTACTCGACAGGATCAGGACAGTTGGGTCGACGAACTTGGACTCTACTTCGGTTTCACGCTCAGGTGTTTTGCCAGGTCGCTTCGCCCCGACGGGACGAGAATCCCTAGGAGAAGGGCAAGCCGAGACAGCGTCTAAATCGGGCCTGACCGAGGAGGCGCGGGACTGGAATGTGGAAGACTGGAACGACAAATCGTCCGAGTCAAGACTAGTGCGAGGGTATATTTGTGTGTCAGAAGAATCCATGGAAGTGTATTGGTTTCAACTCCTCGGGCGCCCCACCACATAGGGGCCCTACTGGGGGGACACCTGGGTCCCGCGGACGGGAGGACGCCAGGCGCCCGAAGAGCTATACGGGGCAGGCGGCGCCTTCGCCCGGCCGGGAGAGAGACTCACCACCCCCGACCGGGATCCAGCACCGCCCACCCCTTGACCCCAGCCGGCCGGGCCGGCAGACACTGGGAAGAATCCCAGGTCCTCGGCCCGAGGCGACCAGCCACTTGGCCCGTATGGGGCCATACGGGCCCGCCGGCCCCTCCAGGATATCGGGACCAGAGGTGTGTTGGTCCCCCGTCACAACTAGCACCGTGCGACGGGGGACCCTCAACCTCCAGGACTCCGTCAACCCCGGGGGCGGGCTGAGGGGGCGCGGCTAGCCCGATACAACTGAGCTGGTGGGCAGGACCGAGAAAGTTGTCCAACCTGCTCTTAGTGGGGAGAGTTGGTGTTGCCAGGCCAGGTGGAGGACATGGATGCTGAGATTGGATGGGCATTGGAATGGTAGCGTATGGATGGAAGGACGAGTGAGGCACTCCTAGTCTGGCCCCTCGCGGGCTCACCGATGGACTGGGATTCCGGGTCCTCGAGGCATGCAATCCCCCACCACGGAAAGGTGGTGCCTCGTCGGGGGGAAAGGGCAGAGACGGAGACAGACAGAGACAAAGAGTGGGAGACTTCGATAGCATAAAACCTATGGCAATATATAATTTGTAATGGCATACAATCTGCACATACAGATGTTAGGAAGCCCAAAACCTATGCATATGACCGATGGACATAAAGCAATTTATAATGAAAACGTAACCCCGAAGTATTTTTGATATTTTTGGATTTTTTATTTTGATGAACAATGACCAAGTATTGTTGGAAAAACAGCCTCGTTCTGGATTTTTGCCATTCAAAACATAATCCTTTCCAGAAAATTATCCTCTCAAGAAACTATTCTGGTTGGCTGGGCTAATCAGCTTGGCTGGTGATGAGCTAATAAGATAGCTGGTGCGGTCCACCAATACGCGTCACACCCCCCCACACCGACCCATCCCGGATTTCTTCATAAATTGGTGGACAGGGGTAATTGAGCGCCCCGAATCCAATGGTGACACTCCCATTTCGATCTGACCAACCGCACGTGCGTTATAGCCTCAGGCATTTTTTGATGGTCACGATGCAAGGTTAACTTTAAATGGCCATAACTTCTGTTATAATCAACATAATTGCATAAACAAATATATCGCTGGATTCGTAATAGACCAAAGAACACGTTCCAGTACTTTATTTTTAAATTTGACAATTTTTGTTTTTGGCCACGTGACCTTAGGTCACGTGACACATATCATATAGAGCGCATGGAAAATATCCAGTTTTACATTTTTATATTGTTGTGTAGTATGTTGTCTTTGACTACAAAAGAAATTGGAGAAATGTTTTTTTTTTTCTAGATTTTGTATTAAAAATCAGAGTATGGAGCGATGACGTCATCAATGGCACCCGATTGTAGGCCACTCAGGGTTGAAGTCAGTTTGTTTCGTGATCTCGTAGCCTTGCAACCTCCGATGACCTCGGTGACCTTATCTGATCTGCGTTTTACTTCCATGAACTTGACTGACCTTTGGTGACCTCCTAGGGGTCATTTAAGCAAAGACTTGACCTTTGACATTTAATGACTTATACGGGAGGAGGGAGATTACTGGCGTTATTTTGGATGCTGAATTCGAATTCAGATACAAAAGTACTCCCTCAAGGCTTGGAGTTTTGCAATTTCGGTAAATCTATAATTTGATTCCAAAGAATAACGTGTGACCTTGACCTAACATGTGACCTTGTCTCCGTTACAGTGAATTATAGTTACGATAGAGCTGCAAAGATGCTAAAACAAGAGTACCGAAACCATTGTGCAGATTCTTATGCTGTACACAAAGTCCAGCGTCGGAAAACTGTTCAGTTAGTGCCAGCTTCTTTAGTAAGTGCCGTGCAAGATCGTCGTATTGAGAAGAGTACTTACTTGTGCCTAACATGCCGGAAGAGATTGATAAAGGACCCCAAGAGCTTGCCGCCGGAGGTGGCTCAAGAAGCCTCTGCGCCAGCTTCGTCAGACTCATCTCAATATGATTCAACGTCAATAAGCAGCTCATCGCAGTGCGATGTCGACACACCAGCGAGACGACAGATATACAAGGAAGATACTGAAGAAGTCCTGAAGGTTCTCCAACAGACACCGATTCGGACAAGTATGTGCTAGGCGTATAAGAATAAATTTTCCTCATGTAAATATTCTGTATTATGTGCATTACCATCATCAGACATCCTTTTGAAGCTGATATGCATACAGATTATATGAATTACATTTCGGTTATGAAAGGGAAAACACCATTAAAGAAAAAAAATGTTCCATTGCACTCAGTTCGCCGGGTCTAATAGTTTCGGGTTTCACAATGGAGAAAATGCATGTTGTTCCGATTACCACAACATTAACCTTGGGCGAGCGACAAATGTTCCCAGGTTCCATCATGTATGTAGGTATATTTACTACGTCAGTTCTTTGAGGACACAGTTTTGATCGCGTCCGAAAAATCAAATTGACATTTTGTAAACTATACTCTTTTTGACAGGTGGATTATCGGAAGCACAGAAACAGACGAAAGGAAAGCGCAAATTGAGGGAAGCTACAAGGTTGATGAAAAGGAAACTGTCAACTTCCCTGGGTGTGGAAATCCCAACCCCTGGCGCCACTCCAGAGAAAAGGAGGCGGTCAGATACTGACATAAAACTGGAGCGGTGAGTGTTATGCCATGCATGTGTTGCAATTGTTGTATTTGATGATACGGTGGTGTCCGAAATGAGGCCGAATGAACTTTGAAATGAAATTGGAGCATTGCTGCATAAGACGCGCTATAAGTTCACCAAAGGTGATATGAGAATCTGTTGATTATATACACAGCTAGAGAGGCTACCGATATCGCGGCCTCTCCCCCTTAAAGGAAAAAACGTAATTAATGAGCAACTGGGCTGAGGGTATTGTCCATACACTTTTCTATTTAGCAATATTGTTCTATCATTATTATTTATATAATTTTGCACTTGCTGAACAATGTTTATGGTACTTACCAGTTTCCCCGTGAAGGTCCACTAAAGCGCAATTTAGTTACCAATTCCGTAACTTAGCCACCTAAATAGGTAAATACAATATCACGTGAAGTGCCCTTGTCGTGCTTTAAAAAATGAAGGAAATATTGATAGAAAATGGTGTATTTCAGATACGACAAGCTGTTGCAACGATTGAAAGCCGAGTACGATCGTAGTGATGACTATCGACGGAGACTTCAAATCCTCACACTATCTCCGTTGTCTATACGGCAAACTGCATCCTACTTCGGGGCGAGCTTGCACATGGCCAAGAAAAGCCGCAAGCTTGCTAACGAACGTGGTCTTTTCCCAGAAATAAGGAAAGGAGGGAGGGGTACAAGGATTACACTAGATGTCAGAGAGAGGGTGGTAGCATTCTATGCGTCAGATGATGTCAGTAGGACGTGTCCTGGTGCAAACGACTATGTAGTCGTGCGTAACGCAGATGGCGCAAAGGAAAAGATGCAAAAACGCTTAATTCTCGGTACCCTGAAAGAAACATATCAACTATACAAAGATGACCCCAACAATCCGAAACTGTGGTTTTCTTCATTTTGCGCACTTCGTCCGCGACATTGTGTGTTAGCTGGAAGTAGCGGCACGCACAGCGTGTGTGTGTGTGTGTGTACCACGAGAATGTCAAGCTAATGGTAGATTCATACGGAATTCCGGGTCTCACATACCGCGATCTAATCGACCACGCCGTATGTGACAGCAGTGATCCCGACTGTATGATGCACCGGTGTAACGACTGTCCGGGGGAAGAGGGTGTGTTGGGATTTTTGAGACTCGTACAGGATGACGGTCACAAAAACAACCGCGATGACGGAGTCGACATTGACGACGATGACGACGGCGACGACGGTGATGATATTGGCGTGGATGATGATTCAGGGGATGATGATGCGGACAGTGATGAAGAACATCGGTTTAAGCAATGGGTCAGCACGGATCGGTGCAATCTAATTGACGTTGTTCAGACTCGAGGTGAATTTCTACAGAGTTTAAGCAGTGCGGTCGTAAAACTGACCAAACATCATTACGTGTCGGCTAACCAGAGCAAAACACTTGCAGACCTCAAGGAATCACTTCCTCCTGGGGAAGCAGTGGTTGTAGGAGATTTTTCGGAAATTTTACTTTTGTTATCCAGGACGAGGTTCAGAGTTACCATTGGGATGCGGGACAATGCACCATACACCCATTCATCTCCTATTGGCGAGAGGACGATGTTACGGTCCATCAGAGCTTTTGCGTCGTGTCAAACTCGGTAAAACATAACGCGACTGCTGTTCATGCCTTTTTGAAAAACTAATCCCGGAACTGAAGACTCGGATCCCCAATCTGTCTAAAATTCATTATTTTTCTGATGGTTGCGCGGGACAATACAAAAATCGTTTCAACTTTATTAACATCTGCCAGCACGAGACAGACTTTGGATTAAAATGTGACTGGCAGTTCTTTGGAACAGCTCATGGGAAGGGGGCGTGTGACGGCATCGGCGGCACAATGAAACGGGCGACTGCGAGAGAAAGTCTCTGCCGTCCGCGCACACATCAGATCACGACAGCCTCAGAAGTGTACACCTTCCTGGCCAAAAAATTCCAAACATCAATTATCTCTTTGTTCGTTAGCCAAGTCGATATCGAATCCACAGCTCATGATCTAAAGACCCGCTTCGCCAAAGCTCTGACGGTCCAGGGAACACAGTCTCTGCACTGCTTCGTGCCGGTAAATACTACCACCATGAGTGTGGCCGAACTGTCGGGCGAACAGGGGCGCCACGTCAATGTCTGCCGTTGAATGATGGATCAGTGTCTAGGTAGCCACTCCAGTGAAGCATGTATTCATAGAACAATACATTGCACCTGTCACTAAACCTGTCTGTATACAGACCGGTGTATGTTTTCCTGTATACCCACATACACGACCACCACCAAAAATATGGGCGAGATCTACCGTTGTCCTTCCAGCCATAACGATCTGTTACTAATGACTAAATATCTGGAATGCGGACGTTTATTGGACTTGACTATTAGCGTTGCTCAAACGATTGAATATGCCACTTAATTCGAATTCAGCATCCAAAAAAAACTATGATCTCCCTTCTCCCGTCAATAAATGTTAAAGGTCAAGTCTTTGCTTAAATGACCCCTAAGAGGTCATCAAAGGTCAGTCAAGTTCATGGAAGTAAAATGCAGATCAGATAAGGTCACCCGAGGTCATCGGAGGTTGCAAGGCTACGAGATCACGAATCAAACTGACTTCAACCCTGAGTGGCCTACAATCGGGTGCCATTGATGACGTCATCGCTCCATACTCTGATTTTTAATACAAAATCTAGAAAAAAACATCTCCAATTTCTTTTGTAGTCAAAGACAACATACTACACAACAATATAAAAATGTAAAAACTGGATATATTCCATGCGCTCGATATGATATGTGTCGCGTGACCTGAGGTCACGTGACCAAAAAAGAAATTGTCAAATTTAAAAATAAAGCACTGGAACGTGATCTTTGGTCTATTACGAATCCAGCGATATATTTGTTTATGCAATTATGTTGATTATAACAGAAGTTATGGCCATTTAAAGTTAACCCTGCATCGTGACCATCAAAAAGTGCATGAGGCTATAACGCACGTGCGGTTGGTCAGATCGAAATGGGAGTGTCACCATTGGATTCGGGGCGCTCAATTACCCCTGTCCACCAATTTAAGAAGAAATCCGAGATGGGTCGGTGTTATTTTGCACTCCAGGTGTGACGCGTATTGGTGGACCGCACCAGCTGGGCTAGGCAGCTTCGTAATGAACTAGTAACTTCTTGCTTCTGAGATTATCAGAATATATCAGATCAGTTTAAAAGGTCTGTATACAACAGCATGGAGAAGCATAGAAGAAAGAAGAAAATAAGCATGAGTGGAGTGCCCTGCTGTGATGATTGTCTTCTCTAACACTTGCTGAGTTCTTTTCAACATGGCATACAATCAAGCCATGGTTTCAGTGTTTTTAAATCATGACAAGATAATCCAACGTAAGGCCAAAGCCCAGGATTAAACCTAGGGAAAACAAAGATGTGTCAATGTGAAGGTTAATATTTCAACTCATCATCATCATTATCATTTATGGAACTGGAGGGTGGTTATTTACTTTGAATTTCCCATAATATTTTTGAATTATGTGAAACACAATTGAAATGTGACACTTGATACCAGTAAAAAATGTCGAGGATAAAGAGTAGAAGCACGGGCAAATTCTTAGTCATTGATTAAATAACACACGTCAGCATGAACTGCTGACAATGCTGCCTGATAATGGTTGCCTTATGGTGGAATGCAATCACACGCTCCTTGTTCAATAATACATGTTATGTTTTACTCATGTCTTGTTTTGGCCCCATTTCCATGCCTCTGAAAACCACATTTAAAAAAAAAAAATTGCTGCAGGGGTACCATGAAAACAACTGGGAGGGAAAGGAGGTAGGCCGGAGGGAGAACAAATCAGGCATGAATTTAATCCAAGTGTAATCCAAAAATGCACTTCGATCAATTAAACGTTCCTCACATATACCTGGAATTACTGTGCAATGTTAAAAAGTGGCACACGTCTCCTTGGCTAAGCACAATCAGAAACGTGGGTAGGACATTCAAAGTCATCACGTTGGTTGGTTATTGGTTTTACGACACGACGACCGTTGAGTCATATAGCGTCGCCAATATCTCACGCCGATTGGTCGCGGGCGAAGAGTAGCGACAGGTGAGACTCGAACCCACAACCTTTCCATTGTGAGACGAGTATCTTACCCCTAGACCACTCGTCCCCAAGTCATCACGTTGATCAGTTACACCAAAAATATGAGGTTATTCACATACCACCATTAGTGATACCTACAATAATATCCTTCCAAAACCAGTGCCCAAAAATCAAAAGCAACCAGAACTGATTATTCATTATCAATACAAAACCACATAACTCTCACCCATCTGGAATATGGGGTTCAAAGCAGCTGCATTGCCGCATATTGCTCAGAAGCTTCCATATGAAAAAGCAAATGCTACAAAATTGCATCCTGTGTACCAAGATACACTTGTGCCGGGTCCGCTCCGGCCGAAGAGGGCTGGTTCTGGATGACCAGAAAAGGTCCTCTTCGGCTGAGTCTCTCCAGCGGAGATTCATAGAATATGACCATGTGAGAATATGAACACCATGAGCTTCCAGAACACGAACTGAGTGTGTGTGTCTTTCCACTGACAACTGATGAAATTCCACTTCAACGGTCCAGTACGTGGGTAGAGGTGTCGTCATCGCCAACGCTAAGCTGTGCCCACTGCCCATCAGTGTTGGTTATGGTGATGATTGTTCTTGGGAAAAAGCAGATCAAACTCGACAGGTGCTATTGGCGTCACAGATGGCTTGACAGTCATGCTGGGCGTCCTGGCACCTGAATATCGGTTGGTTATTGGTTTTACGACACGTCGACATTGAGTCATGTAGCGTTGCCAATCTCTCACGCCGATTGGTCGCGGGCGAAGAGTAGCGACAGGTAAGACTCGAACCCACAACCTTTCGATTGTGAGACGAGCATCCTAGACCCTAGACCACTTCTCCCCGGCGCCTGAATATCCTCCATACACATCAGGTGTGGTGTGGAAACAGTATACATATGCAGGATATTCATGTGCCATGTCGTCCAGCCTGACTTCCAAGCTATTTGTGACGCCAATGGTACCTACCGGACCTACCCTATCTCGACCTGCTACAGAAACATACTTAGGTGGCATTGCAATTTATGACAATCTTGAAATACTTTTTGCGCAGGTTGACATAGGCCTTGTTTTACTCTGCAATGCAAAGCAATGAGGCTAGCTTGGCTTTTTAAATTTTAAAGTTTGAATTATTCAAATAATGTTTGTTTACATTTGCTCAGTATATAAGTAAATAAGTAGAAGGCCCTGGGCCAATTTTTGGTCAAAACTTTTTTTCTGGTACTTTTCTGATGTGATTTGAATTAATTTGATATTAATTCGTTTTGGAAATAACAGCTTCTCAAAATATACACAATTAAGCCATAAAGTCAAAAAGTGTTCAGACTTAATATGAACCAGGGCACCATCTGAGTTAACTATGTAAGGGAAGATACCATAAGCCTGTACAAAAAGACACTCATCAATCCAACCGATGCTGCATCTCAAATAAAAAAACTATTTGACAACATCCTATGTGCCCATCAATACCTGTCTACATTACCTATCCAATTATATTCACTCTATCCCATGTAACACACACATAGACCGAGCGCCATATGAATAATTTTCAAACTCTATCCATGCCTCTTTGAATGAGTGTACCGTGTACATCTACTAGCATAAATTTCACCCTATCCACCACTAATTTGAACTCGAAAATAGGATTATCGAGCCTGAAAAGTGTTCACCCTATTTTAGATACATTCAATGAGGTACTCCCCACGACATCAGCAGGCAGCCAATGCCATTGATCAACCACCCTTTGACTAAAGAAAGACCTGTTGTCGCTAAACTGTCCTACACTTCGACTTGTCTAACCTGAATTGATGACTCCTATGTGATACTCTAGTAGAAGGGCATCTTTCAGATTAACCTGATCTAACCCTTTAGCGATTTTACACATCTCAATCATATCACCCCTTAATCTTCTGTACTTGAATGAGTACATAACCAATGTCATAAACCTTTCTCCATATTCTAAGTTGCATAGTTCACAGAGTCTAGTAGCTTTGTACTGCACTCTTTCTATCATATCTGTATATTTTTAGTTAGGGCACCATGGCTGTACATAATATTCCAAGTGGGGGTTGCACATAGGCTAAGTACAATTTTTGATGACTTCCTTGCTCTTATACCTCACACTCCACTAATGATTCCCAACATTCTGGTTGCCCTGTTCCTAACTGAGATACACTGTTTTCTGTTTTAAGTTAATTTGAAACTAACACACTTAAGTCTCTTTCCTATTCAATAATATCCAGTCCCCTACCTCTCATTGTATATCCGAATGTCTCACATCCAGACCCCAGATGCACAACCTTATGCTTTTCATAGTTCAAAGACATATGTCATTGGTCAGCCTACTTCTTTAGTTCCTCCAAGTCTAGGTGAATATTACTAGATTGACCAGTACTGTTTGCCACTCCTACCAACTTGATGTCATCAGCGAAGTTGAACACCCTACTCCTCAGCCATGCCTAAATGGTATTCACAAGATGATAAGCAGAAGTGGGCCTAGATCAGAGCCCTGTGGCACTCCACTCAGATTTACACCCATTTAACACTACCCCTTGTTTCTGTCCCATTAACCATGGCTCAATCCAACCTAGGACGTTTTCATCAATCCCATGCTACTCTAGTTGATGAATTACATGTCTGTGTGGAACTTTTATCAAAAGCTTTGCTAAAGCCCAAGTACACAACATCCATCCAATTGAAGTAGGAGTACTTATAACTAAAATAAGTAGTCCTTTCACCAGACAAAAAAAAACACAAACTTCATTCAAACAGCATTCAAAACAACAGAAAACGCATGCTTGACAATGCAAATACATGTTACTCTATGGGTCCCCAACAAGAGATAGGAAGAGTGTGGGGAAACATTTCACATGTTTTACCTCCCTGAAGCAGGCAAATGGGTTAGGTTTGGCTGTTAGATATTTTATTGTGTAATTGTTAAAAATAAATCTTGTTCTATCAATAAAACAATTTGTTTTCATAAAAAAACAGATTAGGTTAGGTTAGACTAAGTTTTTTTTAACTGCAAACAATTTTGAGGAAAATGCATGAAATTTATGTTTCTAGAACTTTTAACTGGCATGGGTTGTTAGGATAGATTAGGTCATGTCACGATTTCTTCATTTTAAAAACAAATATTCGTGATGCTCTATTACATATTATATGCTATATTACATTATGCTATCTTTTTATATTATTTTACATTCCAACCAAGAGGTAGGCATTTGGGCAAGTACGAAATGAGTTATCACCCCAAGCTAACCATGTTCATAAACATTGCAGCAGAAAAAGAAAGTCAAGGATTAAATATATATATATATATCCAGAAAAAAAATGAAGCACAAATTGTCGAAATAATCCAAAATTACATGAAAAAATAACCTGACCTAACCCACTGATATTTCACTAATTAAAACCAACAAATATTGGATCACTAAAACCTATAGATGTTGGTTCTCCTAGAGCTCACTGATGTTGGCTCCTCTGGTATCAGTATGTCATCAAAGAATTCCACATCATTCACCATGTCAATGCAGCAAATTTGTACCTTAGGGTAATTTTTAACCCACCCCACCTCAGGGGAGAGCATTTTACACACACCCCTCTGAGGTTTGATTAAATTAAATTGGCATATCTTTCCCACATCAATTTGGCAGGTTGTGTGCAAATTTTGAGGCTAGGTCATTTACAGTCAACAAGTTAGTCAAGGCAAAGTGGGTCACCTCCGAAAAAAGTTCAACCAGTCTCACACTTTAACGCATAAAGGTATTTGAATGAAACTTGAATGAAAGTATGCAGTTATCTTCAAGTATCACACCAGAGGAATTATTCATATTTTTGTTGTTGATTAAGACTTATGCAAGACAAGTCTTGCATATTTGCCCATTAGGGCTAAATCGCTAAAGCTAGCACTTTTTATGAGGGCAAGCTTACTTAAAACAAAGTTTCAGGATCAGCTCTTAACTTAGATCTACTCTTAGACAAAATTGAGGAAAATTGAACCCCAATTTTTTTTTTTGTAAACACTAAAATGTTGATTTTTGGGTGGTCAAACATTTTGAGGCCATGGTCGATTTTGTATTCTTTTCTGATTTCAAATAATTTTGGTTTTGAAATCTCCCAAAAATGAACACTAGAGCCAAAAATAAGATGAAAGTCCTAATCCCATTCACCTTTAGTGATGTTGCTTTTTAAGGAGATAAGATGTTGGGGACGTTTTCAAACCCTACTCATCAAGTGTTTTCTGATGATACCACCTTCATATTCATGCAATGATTAGTTTGGAAATTATATGGGTATAAAAGGAAAACCCTGAGTTGTGGTGTGAGGATATGACCAGAAAGATGGTGTGGGTTAAATCTCAGAATGTTTTTTTCCAATGCAATATGCTTTATCAATATGTTTAACATGACGTGACTACTCCTGTCCTCTGCAAATGCCTACTTTTCAGTTGGGGGACAAAATAACACCAAAAATGTTCCTTGCAGGGTAATATAGCATAAAATATTGCTTGAAAGTAAAAAAGGTAACATAATCTAACCAAACCCAGGTTAACATTCCATGTAAGTCAAATATATTTTGAAAATGTAAAATTCAAACAAGTTGTTCTCAAGCATTTTCAGATTAAAAACCTAACCTAACCTAATCTGTTCTGGAGGATATTTTTTTCAAATTAAAAAAAAATTACTTGAAAATTTACCCTTTTTGTTAGTTATTAGAGCTTTTGGGAGCATCAATGGGCAAGAATGTTTCCCACTTAAAACACAAGCCTAAACTAACCCAACCCCTCTGGGTAAATTTGCAGTTTAAGGTAATTTCTGACTTCTTGAAATTTCATTTTCCTATGCAATGTTAATGAATGTGCTTAACCTGATTTGCCCACTCATTTCCTCTGCAAATTCATACTTCTCAGTTGGGAGGCAAAATAATGCCAAAAAAGGAGCTTAGTTTGGTAATATAGCATTGAAAGTAACTTCAAAATAAAGAAAAAATGTAGCAGAACCTAACCTAACCTTACATGCAAGAAAACATTCTTCAAAAATGGAAAAAAATTTCAAACAATTTTTCTTCTTTCAAAACAATTTTTTTCTAAAAAAATTTCAAATGAAAACCTAACCTAACTTTGCCTGAACTATTTTTGAAGGAAAAGGGGTATTATTGTGTTTTGTGGAATTTTCTTTTAGAATATCATGTTTATGAACATGATTAGGAAGATGAGACCACTCATTTGCGGGGCTCGTGATTACTTCGCAGTTTATCACAGAGATAATTTATATAATGTGCCATCCATGCCACAATGCTGTTTTTGTGGCATAATTTGTTCATCCGCCGCCTGACACTTCTCCAACGTGATTAAAGGGACATTCAACACTCCATGCAGTTGATTCAACATTTCTTAACATAAAAAATGCTTAGTTTCCACCTCTCTATCACACAGATTACACGCCAATATTATTCCACAAGAATGCCAACAGAAACGGAAGGTGTCACAGATCGCCACAAGATAATATTAGTATTAGTTTAGATTCAAGTAGATTTGATTATATTAGGCTAGGTTATGTTACGTTTTTCTATTTAATTATTATATTGTTAAAATTTCAGGTTCCGATATGTAAATGTATTATATTCTGGCAGAGAATGGCAATGGCATGTCCTTCCCATATGGTTCTGTTGTGGTGTTGTTTGGAGTGTTTGCTTGTGTGAGATATGAGGAAAAAAGCAGAAACAAAGTATTTTCAATGTGAAGAAGTGTTTAATCAACTGCATGGAGTGTTGAATTTCCCCTTAATCACATCTGATAAAATTACCACTTCTGTGGTATTCCTAAAAATAAGGTATGAATGGTCACATTACAAAATGAGTGGTCACATCTTCTGAATTATGTTCATAAACATGGTATTCTGAAGAAAAACAAATCCAAAAAATAACACCATTTAAGACAAATGTACCAACAAAAATTGATTCAGATTTTTTCTACAATTTTAAGAATATTTTTCTAGCTTACAAAAAATGCCTTATCTAACCTAGCTTAACCAAACCCAACTCCTTTGAATGCTTCATGGAGGTAAAATGGGTAAATTTTTGATAAAATGGGTTTTGGGAATTTTGGGAATACCTTTTCAGTATATGATGTTTATGAACATGACTAAGAAGATGCTACGACTCATTTTCGGTGCTGATGCTTACTTTTCAATTTGGATGATGACGCCACATTGGTATGGTGTAATGACGTCATAGGTATGGCACTGAGGCTTTGACTGGCTAATGCTACAAATGGTTCACATACCTTAATGAGATGGTCAAAGTAGCTTAACCCAACTTAACCTGCTTACCACTTGGTTTATCATAGCTATAATTTATATAATGCACCATGAAGTTAGGTTAGGTTAAGCTACTTCGACCATCTCATTAAGGTATGTGAACCATTTGTAGCATTAGCCAGTCAAAGTCTCAGTGCCATGCCTATGATGTCATCACACAGTACCTATGTGACATCATCATTCAAATTGAAAAGTAAGCATCAGCACCAAAAATCAGTTGTTGCATCTTCTTAGTCACATTCATAAACATCGTATTCTAACAGACTATTCCAAAAAAAATCCCAAAACACCTTTTATCAAAAATGTACAGTAAAGTAATACAACTTGTCTTGTGGTTACCTTGAACTGCAATAATATCTACCATTGCCTAATATAACCCAACATAATCTGTTTTTGAAGAAAGAATTTACAAAATTTTCTTTTATTTAGAGATTTTTGTGGGGAAAATTCCCAAACTTAAAACTTAAACTAACCTAACCTAACCTAATGAAACCTATTTATTTCTTTATGGAGACAAATGTCTGAGAAAAAACTTGTCTTGTCACCACCTTAGAGCACAATAACAACTAACCTAGCCTAGCCAAACCTAACCCATTTGATTACTTTTTGAAGGCAAATGGGTGTAAAAACTTGTCTTTTTACCACCTTAAAGCACAATAATACCGAAGTTGCTAGAAAGGTAGGCTTGAATAAGACCACTCCATACATGTTCTGTTCCGATTTGTGCACAGGGGTTTGTTCTATATAAATACCCTTAGTTATAAATGTCATGTCAATGTCGTGGGAAATGTATCGACACGCTTAAAACAGTGGTGAAAATGAAACCTGAAGGCTCACCATTTGAATGGGTCGTCGTAAAGGCCTTTGATAGTGCTCATAATCCTTCCACTTTTCCCCGGAGCCATACACACTTATTGAACTATGCTGAACAAACTGGCAAAATAATGAAGCCGGCACGTTCTCAAAATCAGCCAAAAAATTCAGCACGACAGTGCAGCACGACAGATTCAAGGCAAAGGCACTTCACATGCGGTACAACCCAAGATACCTTTACTAGAAGGTAGATCGAAGTTTTCCTTCAAGCCCGCATGACGTCATCCGAAGGTTTTTTAATGCGGTACAATATGGTTGCAGGATACTTTTTTCAAATCATACGCAATGGTTACTTTTATTTTGCTTCCTCTACAAGCAAGTATATTTATCTTCCGCTGACTGAGTTATTAATATTGTCCTGTTCTTTCCATTGGACATTTGTTACAACACATATTTTTCTCATGCATTGGCAAGGTTGGATTTGTGCATTGTAATCTTGCATGTTGAGAGGAATGTTTTGTAGTCATCCAGTATGGAGAATATTTTTTTTAAACCTTATGCATCGTAACTGAATCTGCACCCCCTCTCGGTGAATTTTGAGCACTTTTACGTGATCACAGCAGCTCATTGTCAAACCTAGGAGGTAACTTAGGAGATTCAACCTCCAGATGAGAAAACAAGAAACAATTTTCTGAAGAGGGTAGTGTTCTTGATTCCAAAAATCCACGAGCAGCGTATTTTTCAAAACATGTACATATCTACCTACATTGACATACAACAGTCATTGAAAACATAGCTTTTTCTAGGCCAGCTAGACTAAGGGCATGGTGCATTATTCCTTGATTAATTTTGCATGGATTATTGACGATACATGTATAGTTGAATGTTTATGTACAATGCAATCATGCTATGAAGGCCTTCCTGAAACTTTCCACAAGTTGCAGTCTGATTTCCTGTAGTATGAATTCAGCATCTAGATATTATGTTTGAATGTAGCAC
This sequence comes from Ashinkailepas kermadecensis, assembly GCA_034440615.1. Classification (NCBI taxonomy): domain Eukaryota; kingdom Metazoa; phylum Arthropoda; class Thecostraca; family Neolepadidae; genus Ashinkailepas; species Ashinkailepas kermadecensis. The sequence continues at coordinate 39,788 of JAOTOM010004287.1, read as the reverse complement.
ATCTCTGTTTCAGGTGTCATGCCTTACTGTACAGTACCAGAGCATAGAGGTGGCACTGGGCAGGCAACTTTAATAAAGAAGAAATCTGGTTGCACCATTCTTATCAGGATTCTGCCTTAGCAAAATCTCTTAGCATACAATAAAACACGTCTAAGTTCTTAAATGTTGGGGAACCAAGAGTATACTCCAAGCATTTCAAAGAAATTGATCAGAGAAGAAACCTAAAGAAAGATCTGCTCAACCCTGCCTCTTTGCAGTGAAGCAAATGTCTCCTACCATCAGCTATTCCTACCATAATATTCCCACCAGCCAAAACCCAGGGTAATCCTGAATTTTTAAATTATTATTATTGATGTTTACATCATTTGCAAGATTACTTTGTTGTGTTTTCCCTGCTTCATTTGCATGTTGACAATGTTTTTCCTCCACCAAAGAAAAAGATGGATAGGCCTGGTTAGGCTATACCCTTTTATGTCAAGATTTTGATACTTTTCTCTGAGAAAATAGATTAGGCTAGCTAATTTTATGCTAGGTTACCTTGCAATTTCTAAAGCTTTAAATAAGTAGTTATTGTATATGAACCAATTTAAAGCCCTCATTTTTGGTATTATTTTGCTTTTCAACGAATTTGTGTGCTTGTTGGTAAAAAATATGTTCTTTGTACACCGAAATAACAATCACGATAAGACCCTCATGTCAAGCATTTACCACTAAGTTGTAGCTACACTAAGTTTGGGTCAAAGGTATGAGAAATAGATGATTTGGGTCAGATCTGCTGACTGAAATGGTGCATTCATGAGCTACATTTTTTTACAGAATGGACAAAGAATGATATCAGGTGACAAATGTATCCATTAGATACATTTACAGTTGAACAAGTTTTTTTCTGCTATATAGTTGGCTGGATCCAGCCCACTATATCTGTTCTATCATCAAAACTTAGTCTGGAATAAAAGCATAATCATTTTTGTTGAAAAAATAGCATAGTTCTTGTCATAGGAACACATGTTCAACTTTATTGACAAAAAGTATCAAGCCTTTTGGAATGGCATTATATAGGTTTTGTTTAAGTGATTGGAGCACGATTGCTCGATGTCCTGACCTGTGTATTTTAAGTATATGTCTCAAACTTAGTATAAAGGAGAGGTTATCATGAGATAACAAGTGAGTGATGCCTATTTAGGTTGATTCTTTCCATCAACAATTATAGGATTTGTGTAAAATGCCGCCACACGCCACGGTCTTCACTGCCGAGTTGATGGCCATCAGCAAAACTCTTGCATACATCGAGGTTGACGACGATATTTTACATGTTATTTTGACTGATTCTCTGAGCAGTCTTGTGGCGTTGCGCAGTTTTAACCAGCAACATGTCATCGTACGAGACATTTTATCGCACCTTACTTCTCTGCATCGCATGGGAAAACAGGTCATACTTTGCTGGATTCCAGCACATGTCGAAATCCGTGGTAACGAGCTGGCCGACAGGGCTGCAAGGCGTGCAGCACAAGCGCCAAGGAGTCGCGTTCTCCCACTTCTTGCCAGTGACTACTACCCAATTATCTCATCATTTATTCTCAGACAGTGGCAGGGCAAATGGGACCAAGTGGAGTTCAACCAATTAAAGCAAATCAAACCATAGTTAGCTCCGTGGCCAACGTCCTTCAGCCAAACTAGAAGGGGCGAGGTAGCCATCTGTCGTCTCAGAATTGGTCACACTCTAGCAACACATAGGTATTTATTGTGCGGGGACGACAGGCCGAAATGTGTTAGGTGTAATGCCGCACTGACTGTGCACCATGTGCTGGTGGCGTGCCAAGCATACACAGAAGAACGTAGGCGCCACTTCGGATATGATGCGAATGCTCTGAGGTTGAAGGACTTATTGGGAGATTATTCCCGATTTATACACAATGGAGCAGTTTTGTGCTTCCTTGCGGAGATGGGATTTGACGTAATCGGTAATACATGCACCTGCCTAACTGATTATTTGTTTCCCCAGATCTTATATCAAGCGCCTTAATAGCTACCGATGCTTTATATTCGTTTGTGAGTATGACGCGTGCTTAGGCAACCTTGTTATGGGTGAAATATAACCCAATGGGGTTGACGCACCCTAAACCCCAATATTCATAATTAAAATGGCAAACATGCATAAGAAGCCTCTGGGCCATTTTGTATCACAATGTTGTTTTTCTGGTGATTTCTGATTTCTGATTTCTGATTGTTCCTTTGGAAAATGAAAACTTCCAAGGATATAAGCACTTTAAGTTCAAGTACTTCTATCTAAGAAATCAGTCCAAGAAAATAATATCAAAAACATTGAAATAACTTTTAAAAAAGCAAGAAGAAAATTGACTACATATACCTGCTATTCCACCTCAACAACATATGGGAAGTGTGGGAAAAGGTTTTGGGTGTGGTGGTATATAATGAAAGATAACATACAATTATCAATAAATATTAATGCAACCTAACCTAGCCTACTGATGTTCGACGGCCTAACACCTACCGATGTTGAATCACTTAAACGCACTAATATTGGATTACATAAAACCTACGGATGTTGGATTGCCTAAATATGATTTTAAAATGTGATTTTCAAAACAAATTGCAGAGGACTGTCCATAATAGCCAATGCACGTGGAGGCCATGTATCGTGAAATAAATAAATAAATATATAAATAGGAAGACGTCAGCCTTCCACAGCCGCCGGCTCCCAGCGACCATCGTGCAGACAACGGGTCAGGCGTGCACGGTCAAGTTCGCGGACCGCCGATGGGTCATTCACGTAATGACCAGATCAGGTCGCGAGTGATGCCGTTGCTGTATCCGTTCCCGAAACCGTCCCGTCGGCTCCTGCGACGTCATTTGCCCGAGGGGTATCTCAGCTGAGGCCACCATCAGTGGTAGCCTTACCTGCTGGCGTGTGTGTTCCCTTGCCGCCCCAGTTCAGTACATAATATATATATATATATATATATATATATATATTGAGTACTATTTTGACAAGTTATTATATATATATATATATATATATATACAAATACACAAATATATATATTACGTGGGCTATATGGGGCCTCCTGTCGGTGGCGGATCCAGGGAGGGAAGTTGGGGCATGTGCCCCCCCCCCCCCATAAAAGGTGGCGTCCCTTCGACTAGGAAAATGCGTCCCTCCGCGAAGGCTCGAGTGCACCCCAACACCCTCGAATTTTTTCAGCCACAGGCGCCTCTCGGCAGGAAAGGCACCCCTCAAGCTACTTTCGCGGTGGCGCCACTCCAAACACGTGTCCCCTCCCCAAGATGACAATTCCTGGATCCGTCCCTGCCTCTTGTGGCAGCTATTGGTTTCCTGTAGCGGCTATGGGACCTCTTATGACGACAGAGAGCCTCCTAGTGCGGTCTAGGGGCGGTCAGATCATTTCAGGCGGACTTCTGTGGTTACGTTTCGGAAACTCTCATGCCACTGAGGGGAAGAAGCTAAGGCGCACTTAGCTTCCCCCCCCTCTGTCTGTCCTTTCTTTCGCTCTTGAACGGGGGTGACAACTTGACCAGCTAAAACGGACGGTAGAGGGAGCCTACCAATATCGGGAAAAATCCCTTTATTTTGGAGGCACTTGATGGTCAGCCTGCCGGAAATGGCACATTGTTAGGCAGGAAGATTGTTACTGGGTCATTTAGGATACATTTTGCTGAAGCTGAAGAATAGGTCTTTCAATTGGTATACGTCAAAGTGATCTATATTGCCATAAAACATGCAAGAGAGCGTAGAGAAAAACGGTAAAATTGCATGTAAACCAATGGTGAAGGGAAGCCTTCAAGCCCGCTACCAAGCCAACTTCGTGGGGGCCCGGTACAACCCTTGGTACAACCATCCGGCGATTAGATCTTTCCGTGACGTCATGTGTTTTCAACGGCCGAAGTCCTTGTTCCCAGCGATGCTTTTCAGGGTTAAGTTATCATGTTGTCGTTTCGGAATAAAGGGAGATAGAGTCATAAAACTAAAACCATTTGATATAACGCTCCTTTGTCTATGAAAACAAAAATTATGTTCCGTCGTGACCTGAAACTTACATTCACCGTCTATACGAGCCGAGTCAAGCCATCATGTCACGCAAGATTGGAGTCCAGCCTGCATTCATTACATGGCTTCTTTCCACTGACGAACGTTAATAAGGAATGAATGTCGGATGGAACGTTCTGAAAATTATGGGAAGGATATTAAGACCAATAATTGTCACACCATGGGCATGACATTCTAAAATATGGCAAAAGTGGGAGTGGGCAGCTTCTCCGAAAAATATGCGAAGTTTCAGCCCGACAATGAAGTGTGTTTCTGAATGGATGATAGGATAATGGCATAAACCGAACATGTAGATTGACCCGTTCTTCTTTACATTCGTATCCAATTTTGTCCCTGGGTCAATTGGTATCCTCGCAGGTCACCAGGACCATGTCGATGCAATGTGTTGCTTGCATGGATGACGCGTGTACTGTGGATACAATGGAGATGTATAACTCAAAGGTGGAATGGTCGGGAAATTATTGTGTAGCAACAAGCATTCTTTTAAAAAGGCGTACATCATGCAGGGGTGCAAGTATAAATTTATTTCTGGGGCGGTCAGATCCTTAAAATAGATTTCGGAGTTGGCATATCTGGGTTTGGCCTGTTAGCACAATATCAAAGCATATATCTATATATTATATATATATATATATATATGTATAATATACTTATGTCAGGAATCTTGATATATCGTTTAACGCTGAGCAAAATTTAATAATAATTTTATCACATTTGAAATTGACCCTGTTTGACCTGTGTTGACCTTGAGATGTCGCGGTGACTCGGGCGCTAGATTTGCGAACAAATAGGTACCTGCGTTTATTTACATCATAAGTGAAACTATATATTCTTGCGGGGTACCTGACACCCCCCTCCCCCACATTCCATGTTGCCGGAATTTAACATTTGGTGAATCAATGGGCGTCGCATGTAACAGGAGACGAAAAGGGGTTATGCTGTCTGAATTGTGACCAAGTTACTGCTTAGTGTATATATATGTATATATATATTTATATATATATATATATATATATATATATATATATATATATATATATATATATATATGTATGTATATATACATATATATATATATATATTTATATATATATATATATGTATATATATAAATATATATATATATGTATATATACATATATATATATATATATATATATATATGTATATATACATATATATATATATTTATATATATATATATATATGTATATATATATATATATATATATATATATATATATATATATATATATATAAATATATATATATATGTATATATATATATATATATATATATATATATATATATATATATATATATATATATATATATATATATATATATATATATATATATAAATATATAAATATATATATATATATATATATATATATATATATATATATATATATATATAAATATATATATATATATGTATATATACATATATATATATATATATATATTTATATATATATATATATATATATATATATATATATATATATATATATATATACATACATATATATACACTAAGCAGTAACTTGGTCACAATTCAGACAGCATAACCCCTTTTCGTCTCCTGTTACATGCGACGCCCATTGATTCACCAAATGTTAAATTCCGGCAACATGGAATGTGGGGGAGGGGGTGTCAGGTACCCCGCAAGAATATATAGTTTCACTTATGATGTAAATAAACGCAGGTACCTATTTGTTCGCAAATCTAGCGCCCGAATCACCGCGACATATCAAGGTCAACACAGGTCAAACAGGGTCAATTTCAAATGTGATAAAATTATTCTTAAATTTTGCTCAGCGTTAAACGATATATCAAGATTCCTGACATAAGTAACGTCAAAGACATTGGTATCAGAGCAAATATACGCAGCAGCAGACAATGGCCAAAGTGTGTCGAACATGCTGCTGTAGTGTGGTGCTGTGTAAGTCACTAAATGTATATTGGCACACTGCCCATACAATATAAATTCACCACCTGCATCACCGCAAACGCGTTCGCATGATGCTTATTTATTCTGTACAGTCGCATACCGTAAAGTCTAGATTCTTCGAGCGTAGAAAACATTGCCCAATTCAATAAAACTCGATAATCGGCGCCCAACAAAACCGGAGAGTTCAGTAAGCTCGCCACACACCATCCGAACGCTAGGCTAAATGTTGCAAACATGATACCAACAATGACATAAAAAATCTTGCTTTGGCCAAACATTGAAATACGATAAAAGTTCAGCATAAGCTCTATGCGTGGTTATCGTTCTGAAATGCCACTCAGGGTAAACCAGTAATTATTACTGATCTAAATGGATGTTCCAGCTCAGATTTTCCACGAGTGCATCCGTTCACAAATGACGACAATATCACATTCAATTATAATGCATCATAAACAGACAGATAAGCAACATATTTTATCGTTCAGCTAACAAAGAGTAAATGCACTACCGTTGGAAGATTGCTTCCACCACTAGCGTCGTCACGGTGAGGGACGTGAGACGCGTCTCCCTCAAACTTGACAGATTTAGCATCACGCCTATGACGTTGCGTAAAAAGCGATCTAAAAACGCTCTCTCCCATTCCCCACCCACAATCTGTGGCAACGCCCATGGCTGCCACGAACCCAAAATCGACAAACCCTACAAAACTACCCAGTGCCCACCTAGAGTAAATACTAAATGCGTGCACACCAGCACCAAAGGGCAGCAATCCAGAGCTGCAATGCAGCTTGACCAGCGACCTGAACCATGCACCCACCAATGGGATAGGCCGGCACTGGCTCCGATTGGGCGGGATTCACTAATATGGCTCGGAATTCCTGGAATTAGCCAGGATTGCCTGAGTATGCAGTGCAGAAGCAGCGCTCTTAAATTGTGTAATCCGAGTGGACACCCACGCTTAATACCAATTGCTTTTGACGTCACTTCTTCTTTTTCACATCATTAAGTGTCATTTTTGCTTTCTTACCACAGACTATGAGTGATATTTGCGTATTTTAAAACGCTTATGGTTTCTGGCAGCAGCAGTGCTGACTGGTAAAGGCAACAGATTCGCTATTGACATCATTACCATCATGAAATAGTCAACAACGTTCATAAAAAGTAACTCACCAATAGCATTATCCATATACATTTTTGCTTTTTTGCATCGGTTGGCTTTCTGAAATCATCCCTTTCCCTATACTCCACAAACAATCAATTTCAGGACACTGCAGAAGTGACATCAATGATCCTCGATGTACTTGAGCATTCTTGTTAAGGACTAAAGAAACGTCACAACGCTACGGTACGGTTAAGGCTAGTCAGAACGCAAACAATGGACGTATCAAGAAACTTGAAATTAAAGGTCCAAGTAATGGTGGTTAGTGTTATTATATTCGCTTGTACATATATCCTAATTATGGTGTTGCCAACTGAAGCGAATTGAAATTAGTGGAGGAAATCCTCATGTAAATGCATGCTAGTTCCCATAAGAAAACTGCTTTGAGGATATTTGTGATCAACAGCACAATATTTAGCTTACTTCTTCAGTGATGGACATGACAGCCTTATCACAAGAACACGCTTTGCAAACTATGCATATTTTTGATAAGCATAGCCTGCCTACCTACCCTTTCCACTTGAATACGACCAACCAATCAAGCAACTCGGCATATTTCGTAACGAAATAACCACTGATCCAAATAAACACTGATGCGACGTTGAGATTGCTCCGTGAGGGTCTCCCTGGCCTGACCCGGCGCTCTACAAGTGATCCTGGCCGTCATACTCGCCCTGCAGGCGGAGATTCTGCGGGTCAAACGGCGGCTTCAGATGCATGTCGGCCGGCAGCCGCTCCCCCATCACGTCCACCTCCCAGCTGCCCTCGCGCAGGAAGGCGTTGGTCACCTTGCCTCCGTGCGGGTGGCTGACGTAGCCGTAGGCGATCGTTTTGTCCAGGGCGAACGCGTGCTCGGCGCGACGCACCATACCCACCGGCTCGCCATCTAAGATGATACCCTCCAACCCCCACATGGCGACGCTGGCCCGCGGTGTGAGCGTCACCAGTCGACGACTAACACCCTCCGCCTTCTGGCGCTCCACGGCGGCCCGACCCTGGAACTGCTGAGCCGTCTTCAGCTTGCAGGTGAAGAGCAAGCCCGCCTCCTGCGGCTTGTCGTCCGGCCGGATCTCGGCGTGCCAGTGCTTGTAGCCTGAGGGAACGATGGTTCACTGTAGCGGGAGGGCACAGTATTTCAGCAATTTGCGACCTGAGGACATGGTGATTCATCGGACAAGCAGCTGCAGGTGAAAACCTTCGTTAGTGATGACCACAGCATTTAGTGATGGCATTGGTCTCAAGAGTGCATGAGTCAGAACGGCAGATGGGGAGATGCGGGAAAATTATCCCCTACCCAAAATTGGGTTTGCCAAGAAGCTGATTACGGACCACATAAGCGGCCTTATGGGCTAGTGATTGACCGACAATATAAGGGATAGCTGATGACATGTCGATCACCTAAGCGGTAGGCGCATGATTTATTGACCACCTAAGCGGTATGCCTTGCAAGCGATGAATTACGGACAAGCGAAGCAGTAGGCTCTATAAGCTGATGACTTTCCAACCACCCAAGAGATAGGCTTGAATCACCACCCAATAAGACTGTTATTACAGCTGCTACTATACTAAGTATTAGATGCTCGTATGTCGATGGCCACTGAACAGGTCGCAAGCGCGCTGGTATATTTATTGAGTTCCAAAAGCTGCTGCATCTGATGGTCCACTTATTTGTTTTCATCTGGAGCCGCAATTGCTTCGCGTTCTTCCGTATTCGTTCTGACACACTTTGCCTTCTCCATCATCCTTAACAGTCAGCCTTCAGAGTATCGAAGTATTCCAAAGGTCTGAATGATGTATTTGATTATTATGCCACACATTTAGTACTGCATAACTGCAGGGCCATGATAAAAAGTCAATCCCCACCCTAGACGTGGTTACCTCGCCGTGCGCACATAAATCACGAATATAGTCTACCTTATTGGTAGGCTTCCTGTAGCCTAAAAGTTATCGTCTTCCGCTTCCTTCGTGCATCATCCTATTTAAGAATGGTAGCTTTTGTTCATTTATTTTTCCAGTGTAAATTAGATACCACGAACCTGTGGTATAGGGTACTCGGCTTCCACCGTCCGTGCTCGTTGCCATCTCTAATGAGGTCAGTGACGTCACCAGCTGGCTGAGTGGGATGGCGACGCTCATTAGCGCACAGCTGCACTGACGAGACGCAGGTCACCGCGCAAGCGAGAGAAGCCTGCCCCACCGTCCTGGGGCCGCATCCCTCCCGCGAAGACGAGGGAGCCAATCAGGAAGTCGCAAACGGCCCCGAGACCGGACGGACAGGATGTCCCTGATTATAGAAAGGAGGTTCAGAGGTGATAGGATGCAAAAGGAAGTCCCAAGAAGGATAAGGAGACCTCAGGATGGAGGAGCCCTCCCCTGAAAAAAAACGTGGCAAGAGATCTCCTGGACCCAAGAGGCGTCTATCAAGATGGATAAGGAGGTCCCAGGATAGATCACGAGACCTTCAAGACGGGCAAGGGTACCCCAGTAAGTGAGAGGAGGTACACAAGACGCGAAGACTTCCTATGTTGGAGGATAAGGTCTCACGATGCAATAGGAGCACAATACGAGAAATGAAGCCCCGGCATCGAAGGTGGTTCCGAAGACGGGAGGGAGGACTCTAGGATAGGAGAGATGGTCTCCCAGAACGCATGCAGAGGGACAATGACGAGTAAGGAGACTCCCTAGGAGAGGAGAGGAGACCTACATAACATATGAAGGAAACCCCAGGACACAAGAAGAGCCCCATGACAATAGAACGCCCCCATAACGGGTAAGGAGGCCATCGGGGAAGAGACAAGACTCTCAAGACGGGTAAGCGGACCCAAAGATGGAAGTCGGTGGTAACCTACAAGACTACTGAGACCAAAAGAGAGACGCAGAAGACCCTTTGGAGCTCCCGCGTCGGGAGCTCCAAAGATTAGCATCGGAGCCCAACTAAGTACAGCTGGGCTCCAAGTAAACACAGCGGTACCCGGACAACTCGCAGGGTCTCGACAATCCCGCCAGGACCCAAAAAGTTTCGCATCGGGGCCTGAAATAAATAAAGCGTGGCCCCCAAAATCGCATTGCGTAAAAAATTAAACCGAGCCCCAAAGCATCAGCAGGGATTCTGAAAAAAAATAAGCACAAGGGCCCGTAAAATTGCTCTGAAGTCCTCAGCATTTGTGCCATAGGCGTCCAAAAATATCGTAGGGCCCCACAAAAAAACAACGTAGCAGGGCTCGAAAAATATGGGATCGGGGCTAGATAGCGCGCCGTAAATTTAGGGTTTTCAGTGGCGAAAATTTCAAAGTTTCTCGTTTGATATAGTACATTTTTGGATGATGAGGGGAACTTGGCTGCCCTTCTGCTTTCAATATGGCTATTTGAAACGTGCCGCCGTCTTTCATTGGGTTGCGTCAAATCTCTTGTCTGAAGTCGGACAGTTTTGTATTTAAAAAATGGGTGTGTGTCATATATTATGCAAAGTGCTGATAGCTCGAGGGAAATGTGGTTAATTGTGTGTTTTTTATCATACCACAATACTTCTCTGCCCCTCCCAACCTCATCCTACGTGGACAGGTATGTACCTAGGTAGATGGTGCATCAGTGTGGAGAAGCGATCAAGCAATCCTGAGGGCTCCATGCCTCTGATCCCGTACATTCATGTCGGCCATGCACCTCAGCCACCAGAGGTGCCATGTGATATGGATTGTGTTTTTACATATTGATTGTGTTATGAATTAAAATAATCTTGTGAGTGATTACAAGATTATTGATAAATGCACGGGTGGCATTTGTCATCCTTAGCCTTCGCATAACGTGCATCACATAGTGGTCACGTGGACAAATTATACCAGTATAAGGCACTATTAAGCAGAGGTCGTAAATCCTGGTAGCCAAGCCACGATGTTAGTGACAGAAACTGCCCTTCAGGAAGAGTGATTGAAGAAAATAGGAGCGAACGCCCTCTTCATACCGTCACAACGGCGTGCCTGCTGTTATTCTAGCATGGCTTGTGTGTAGGAAGCGGCAAGTGCTAAATGTCTGGTCTTTATTTAGATTAGCCTAAATCATGCTTGAATATGCTAGTGGCTTCCTTTTTGCCGAGCCTCAGCGACTGGTGATATTGGTTTGGCTTAGGCGTGTCTACCGTCACGTTCATATCCTGACGGTTTCCGCCGCACGAGGTCAGAAGCTGGACAGTGTACAAAGATACTTCAGTATCTATCAGTTCTTCAGTGGAAGACAATTGTATGCCTGAAACGTGATTTACCCCAAGAATCCAAGCTTCAGCTTACTTAGCCTGCCCATACGGCCGGATCTGAACTGACCATGTATTTTTCGGATATCAAACAGATGTGCACCTTTTGCTTGAAGTGTTCTGTTGAAACGATCCGAGACACATATATTCATATTTTCCGGGCCATTCCCCAAGATAAAAGTCTTGTCGCTGATTTGATCTATTCTGATCCTTAAGCGCCTGAGCATGGCCGAAAAGGAAGAAATACGCTGCGTTATGAGCTGCAGACAGTATTGGTTTGTCAAAATTTTCCTTGTAGTTGGAACATGCATAGTTGGTTTTCATGCCGGAACATGCAGCAAGCTGGTTTTCAAACCGGTTTATGATCCGACCTTACCTGGCCTGTCGTTTTGTCATTAAAAAAACAATTATTGATATGAAGTCATTCATCTTTCTCTTTCTCGAAAAAAAAATCAACATGAAAAGAAAACAAACTCCGCTAAGTTTAACCTTTCCTGTGATTTAACATAAACAGCATAAAGCATGCTTCCGGCTCTCCGTGACCAGATGTTTCTAAAGGTATATTGCATTGTATCCAGCTTACGAAGATCGGAAGTTAGTGGGGGAGAGGGGCTTTCAAGCACCCAGACCCACCCCACCTTCACCATCTCCGCAAAGTGGATTTCCCTGGATCAGGGGAGGGTTAAGACAACCCTCTGGGCAAGCAAAGTATTTTCTGAACTAGGAAGTGAAACACTTGGAAACTAGAAAGCCCCCTCTGCATAGCGACGGCAGGGGAGGGCGCCAGTCTAGCCAGAATAGCGCCCATCTAGTCCAGAGGGGTGTAAGGTAGGCATCCGTCCGGACGACAAAAACGCCCCTCTGGACTAGACAGGTGCCCCTAAACAAGGAACCCCCTCTGGATAACGAAGGCGTCCTTCTGGACGTTCAGCATTTCTTAGGTGTGCCCATGCTTTTGAGGTATGTATGTCGTCAAAAGAAGGCCTACGCTGGAATGCCAAGGAATTAACCATTCCTTATCTTTTCTAGTCCATAATCCCTGACCGTTCACGATATCCATGGGATCTATAGCTCTTAATATTTTCGTTTTGGCGTGATTTTCTCGTCCAGTGAGACCGGTAGACAAGTAGTCGGTAGAATTCATCACCATAGCTGTTTTCAAGCATCTCATTTTGATAGAAAAGTTAACCGGAAACTTCTTCATACATAAAGACTAAATAATAGTGAATGATATTTTTAAAAAGAGCTACTATCTAACCCAATGTGTGCACACAGATAGTGATATACCACATTTCATATTCCGCTTTCAGGAAAATCGGGCCCACGTCCGCGACCCTTCGGCCGGTTTAACAGCACATCGGCATCAGCATCGGCGCCCTTTGAACGAAACACATGCGTGTTTCATGGTATTTATCCCCGAAAAGACATTCTCGCTCAGCATACTACCTACATGGCGCCACAGCAGGGCACAGCGGTGGAGGGGGGTGGACACGTTCCACAAACGTCCACGTACATGTTTGCGTGAGTCAATCCAGTGACGACAGACTGAACTGTCCGGGTCGATGGCACGACTCTGCCGAGAAGTACCTTTCTCAGCACTGAGGCTGTCCATGGCCCTGTAGCCAGCGTCCACCAGTCCGTGGGGGATGCCGGCCTCCTTCACCAGCCTATACACCGACACAAGGCTCTCGGAGGGCACATGTAGCTCCCAGCCTGTGCAGGCCACACCGAGTCAGTTCCAGTTCATCAGACACCAGGATAAACATTGCTTAGGAGTGTTCACTACTGCTGTCAAGTCGGCTACTCTAACAGCACACTCTTACCAGAAACACAGCCATCTCCAGAGCGGAGAGGGGAACATCAGGAAACTATGAACCAGACCTAAATAGCGTTAAGAAATGGGAACGACAAAGCTGGTCCAGCTACTCCTATCTGTTGCGAAAGAGGACTCAAGTTGCTAGGCAGTGTTGGCTCTGGCACTTACCGAGTTCGCCCACAAAACTCAGTCGGAGAGCGCGGCACTTGAAGCCTCCAACTTCGATCACTTGCGTGGTGCCGAACGGAAATCCGTCATTGGTCAGGTCAGTTGAAGTCAAGCTCTGTAGAATATCACGACTGGTGGCGGCAGGAAGCGGGTCACAATACAACCAACAACACGGGAGAAACGTCGACTTGGGACGGTCTGCATGTCGATCAACATCATACAACCAACAGCGCAATGAACACTTTATGTACCAGTGTGGGAACATAATTCTGACCGATTGCGACTTGGCTTAAGAGAGCACTCTAAGTCCGTGTACAATCGTAGCTGATATATTTTAGTGATATGCAATGAAATGATGGTGTTCAAGTTTGCTCCAACTTTCCAGACCACGTGCCCTGAATATAACGATGTCGATTCAACTATAATTACATACAGCATGCTGATGTCATAGACGAAGGCGAATGGAATGAGAGTGTAACCTTGTGTATGTACACACGTGTCCGAACATAGTTCGAAAAACGGAGCCGGTCTGGTCAGACCCCACCTACCGCCAGGTTTTTTAAAAATCTTCAATGACTTGTCGCCTTTTATATTCAAGCGTTTCAAGTTATTGTTCACCCATTCAGAATTATATCTGAGACCAGCCTAAAAAGCTAATTGATGGTACCGACATGTTGTCGATGTGATCAATGAGCTTAATAGAGCTGTGTTAGCTTAATAACGACAACAGACAAAAAAGGTGACAGCACGAAATAAAGAGTACAGTTTTTTTTTCAGTACGATAAATATGCAAATGATGACACGCCATTCGTGTATTTATTATATCCCCGTGTGCCATAGGTGACGCCCGGGGATGAATTTCCTGCGAACGAACACGGCGAAGGACAAGGTAATTATGCACCTGCAAACAAACTCAGAACGGGTATGCGCATTGAACAGGGGGCTTCCATAATACACCCAAGTGTTAGACCAATAAAGAATATGCTTGATGACATAAAAAAAAACTAATCAGCCACAACAGGCACAAAATGCATGTGCTGGCAGGAGGACGTACGCCGCCTTTGTAGCTAATGATGTTAGCGCGAGCATATGTAAGTATGAATACATGTATGTATGCATATATGTATATATATATATATATATATATATATATATATATATATATATATATATATATATATATATATATATATATATATATATATATATATATATATATATATATATATATATATATATATATATATATATATATATATATATATATATATATATGTATATATATATATATATATATATATATATATATATATATATATATATATATATATATATATATATATATATATATATATATGTATATATATATATATATATATATATATATATATATATATATATATATATATATATATATATATATATATATATATAAATAGGCACATCCCGGTCCAGCATTCACCAGGCGCACACGCACCATGGATGATGTATACCTGGACTGGAAACCAACAGCTGATTGCGTATCGGCCTTGACAACCTCCTGGGTAAGTAAACGTACAGAAGCGACCATGGCATCGGGCGGAAGCATGAAGTATGGTGGGATGAATTGTTTAAATTATAAGCGAAAGAGCCCTGATGAGACATTTCATCGAGTTCCTCTGAATCTTGCTAGGTCAATGGATGAATCGAAACCAAATAGTCGATGGGGAGTAGTCAGATGCGGATCTAGCGAGCCGGTTTTGAATCGACCTGAAGGAGAGATGGCTATGGAAAAACGCATATTTTCAGCAAATGAAGAAAACCTATCAGATTCAGATAATCTAAAGAGCATGAACTTGATTCTTGTGATATAAAAATATTATTTATATAACATGCTCGAGTTATTTTTGAAATCCTGAACATTAAGGTCAATTTTGTACCAAATCAGGCCATCAGGGAACATTGATCCATGTGTGTTGTCTTGCATGCTATTGACGGGAAAGTGCCTCCTCAATGTTGGCTTTGCCACCACCAAATAATTCCGCCTTTCAACAAGGGAACCTATGGAGTGCGCCCCCGCGCAAATGCATGTGGGCTTGCCCATTGCCTTCATGCATTTTAAGTAGTTTTCAAGTAGTAGCTCAAAGTAGTCTTCAGAAATCAACACCCCTGCATGAATCCCTGCCCTCTGGATCCGCATCTGGGACTCATCCTTCAGAGTTCAGGAAATGTAACATAAAGCTATGCAAAGTCATAGCAAAAGTCTGCCTAAAACGTTTCCGTCCCACCCTCATCCAAAATATGTGGCGACGCCCATGCTCGTGATGAAAACAGGCGGTCTTATTTCCGTCCCCAAGCTCTCAACTCTCTAGATATGTGGCCAATATTTTCCGGTGGAGAGGTTTACCTAACTCAATGTGAGTGTGCAGACTACGGCGTACCCACGAATCCGTAAAGGGGATTGAGCGGTCGTTCCACGGAGGGCACAGCCTACCACTGTTGCACCCCTACACCTTACCACTGACGCACTCCTACATCCTACCACTGAGGCACCCCTACACCCTACCACTGACGCACACCTGCACCCTACCACTGACGCACCCCTGCACCCTACCACTGACGCACCCCTACACCCTACCACTGACGCACCCCTACACCTTACCACTGACGCACTCCTACACCCTACCACTGACGCACCCCTACACCTTACCACTGACGCACCCCTACACCCTACCACTGACGCACCCCTACACCCTACCACTGACGCATCCCTACACCTTACCACTGACGCACCCCTCCACCCTACTACTGACGACTTTAGTATTTCGCCAAGGAAGCGTCATTTCTCCGGAGGGGCGGCTCTTGACCCAAAACATTTTGGCGGGATACATTCCGATCTCCCAGAGGGACATCACTTGCTTCGTATCTAAGTAGTGCCATTCGTGGGAAAACAATCGATGAGTGCATTCCAACCTTCCAGAGGCACGCTGTTCACCGGCCGAAGAGCGCGTTACGCTTTGAAAAACAATCGAGTGAGGGGTACACTAGAACTTCGAAGAGAAGCGTCTTTCCTAAGGGGCGCCACCTTCGCTTCCTCCCTTTGGATCAGCTCTTGCAACGTGCCCTACATGGCAACGCCACTACCTCCGGCCAATTTGCTACGCCATGCTACCACTTGCCAGCCATCCGAGCCTTTGGGAGAAGTGCGCTCCATGTCACTTCACCTCACTTTGCACCACGACAACTTCAGAACGAAGTGTCATAGACAAATAAGGAAGGAATGGTAAGGTTACTTGATCAATTATGTGTCGTGAACGGCTAATGCAAACTTCCTGGAATGTCTGAATTAATTGAGAAAAAACAAACACGAAATACGTACCCGGACTGCCATAGGTGCACGGCCTAAAGGCGGCTGCGTTTCTGTGTTTTTACCTACCGTCCGCTAGGCGGCAGGTTGGTGCCGCTGATACGCGCAGATGAAAGAACCTTTGTATCCATAGATCCACGCCCTAACCACTCGGCCCTTTCCGCCCCCAAGTAAATATGATCCATATTTGCACTGGAACCATCTAGCGAGCATAATATAAATGGAAGCTCTCCGGTGCAGCATTCAACAGGCACACTTGAACTAATGTCATCTTGTGTTTATAGTATAAATAGGTGCAACCCGGTGCAGCATTCCCCAGGCGCACCTGCACTGGTGCCATCTAGCGATTATAATATAAATAGGTGTCTCCGGTTCAGCATTTAACTGGTAAACTTGAACTAGTGCCATCTAGCGTTTATAGTATAATAGGTGCAACCCGGTGCAGCATTCACCAGGTGCACCTGCACTGGTGCCATCTAGCGATTATAATATGAATAGGTGCTCTCCGGTGCAGCATTCAACAGGTACGCTTGAACTAATGCCATCTAGCGTTTATAGTATGAATAGGCGCACCCCGGTGCAGCATTCCAAGGCGCACTTTTACCATTGCCATCTAGCGATTATAGCATAAATAGTCGTACTCCGGTGCAGCATTCAGCAGGCGCACTTCTACTAGTGCCATCTAGCGTTAGAAATTAAATAGGAACACCCCGGTACAACTTTCAACAGGCGCACTTGTGGCAGTGCTATCCAGCAATTATTCAAAATCGCAGATACAATTTAGGGTGAGAGTCACGAGAAATCTCCAACGAAGATTGAATACATGGCGGTCTGTTCTACAAAGTTGTCGAGAAATGTTTGTCCGTCTGTTCGACCGTCCGTCCGTCCGTTCGTCCGCGTCTGTCTGTCTGTCTGTCTGCCTGTCTGTCTGTCTGTCTGTCTGTCTGTCTGTCTGTCTGTCTGTCTGTCTGTCTGTCTGTCTGTCTGTCTGTGCGTCTGTCTGTCTGCCAGTCTGCCTGTCTGCCTGTCTGCCTGTCTGTAGGTGTCGCTTCGACGCATGCTGTGCGAAAGCGGCCCGGTGGATTTCGTTAAAAATTGCACATGTGATTGACCGGTTCCGCAGACAGATTATGGCAGTGGATTCGTGTCGCGCGATTCACGTGGGCACGTGCCATGTGTCGTCAACTGGGGTCATGCCGACATCGGTTAGCCAGGGCTACAACCGACACCACAATTCGCACGAATATGAAACTTCGTAAAACACGCGCCCGATAGGGACCTGCTCGATTTTGTGGTCGGCGGCCTGGTGGGCTGTATCGTGCGACCGCCAGGCGCGTGCATCTGCTTCGGATTTGGCATCTCCGATCTGAACTGCGTACTAGAGCTATCAAATGTGGTGAACAGGTATCCCCAGAGGTGCAAAAAAGTACCCTCTTACCCTCCATGGAGGGTAGCAGATGGACCTGTTAACGCAACTCATTGTAAGCACAATATTGTGGAGAACATTAGCAGCCTCCACTGTGATAAAATGGATGATTTGTTCAAATGAAGATACGTACCAAAATTGCACGTAACATTTTAGCAGGGGTGGATCAATACATTTCAGTGGGTGGGAGCACTTGTCTGGAATAGTACCATTTCATTGGAGGACCATCACTACGAAAGACCCTGGAACGACGCATTCGGCAGGAAGTCGTTTAACCGGGGAGGGGGTTCACTCGAGCATACTGAAGTGGCACATTTTCGTCTTAAGGGCCGTCTTTTCGGCCTTTTCCTCCGAGAGGTGAGCCTTTGACTGATAAATCCCTGGAGTGGAAGGTGGGCGGGTGCACTCGAGCCTTCCTGGAAGGGAGCCACCTTTCCATGCGGAGGGGAGCCTTGCCTCCACTGCTCCCCCACCCCCTGCATCCGCCTCTGGTTAGAAGATATTTGGGGATATCACTTCGTGCTGTGGTAGCAACAGTCCGGGGAAAGCACATATCTACCGTAGGTCATTCTAAAATCTCATTGGTCGAATACCATGGAAACGTAAGCTGATTGGTGCCATGGTTGAGATTGTATACCCCATTGAAGAAAGTGATGGTCCGTTCATCCTCTCGAGTCGTTTTGGCCAAGACAAAATATATTAGGTATCTAGCGATAAAACATGTAGAAACATTTTAGTGAAGATGATTTTGTAAAAAACATATTTGGTTTTATTTTTCCGGCTGATGTCTCAGAAATGTGAAAGAAATTTCGCTACATTTGTATTAATTGTGTTTCTTATAACTCTATGTACATTTCTGCACTAACCCCAGTGGTGGTCAAGTGGTGTACATAACTTTATAAATCCATGTTCGATGATGGAGATGTGAAACGATGAATTCTGACCTAAATATGCAAATGTAAATATGCTTTAATGGTGTGAGGTATAAATACAAAACAAAAAGAAGTAACTTCGTTCACTACTTTCTCAAAATAAAACAATTCAAGACATTTATCAATAATTAGGGGCCAATACAGTTGTGACGCGGCTGCGCCATTCGTGAATGTCTCCTCGTCAGCCGCCAACGGACGGAGGAACTGTGGTTGAAAACGTGTGTTCATCTTAAATTATGCGTCATGCATCTAATTGTGAGTAGTAAGGGACTTTGGGGTTCATTGGAATCCTGGTCATGATTAGGAAAACAGCTTGGGCGAGGATTTCAAACATCCAGAACATCATCTTGTCATGAAAGTCATAGCGATTGTTACCCCCTTCTCTAGCGATTATTAAGCTATGCATGTGTTGCTTGGCAGAGTTCAGGCTTATTGCTATGCCATAAAAATGTCAAAACCGACTGAAATATTCAAAATGCAGTCTCGAATATCACAAACACAAAGTAAATTATGATTTCCAAGTTTATGTCCGATTATCTAAAAACATTCTTCTCAATTCCATGACTCTGAGATCTAAATGAAACCATTGTTTTCTTGCAAAATTTGCAAAACTCATGTCACTCATGCAATTCTTCCAATGAATACCACCACATCATGCCATTGTGGGTCATCTGAATTGCATGGTTAATGTCCAAGACTCACTTTTTTAAAGCATGGAAATTTCCCAGATTCCAAAAATTCCTGAACCGCCGGTACAGCAAACTAATAGGAAATAGCATGCGTTTGAACGGGGCATTCAGAAAAACCAAGGAACATGTATGGGTAAATTTGTTCTTAAAAGTAATTTTTGAATTATTGGAATTCCATTTTCTAATGGAATGTTTATGAAGGTGGTTAATATGAAGTGGCCACTCATTTCTTCTGCAAATGCATAATTTTCAGTTAGCAGGCAAAATAACACCAAAAATTGGCTTCGATTTGGGTAATTTGGCATACAAAATAATGTTTTAAAAATGTTGCATAACCCAACCTAATCTAGCATATCATTCCATGGGTGAATAAGTTAATAGAACATTTTCAAGGCATTTTTCTTGTTATAAATTGCACCTAAAAACTAACCTAACCTAGCCTAATCAATTTTCCAAGAAGACGTTTTAAGTTGTTAATTTTTGTTTTGTCTCAAAGCAGCTATGATTTCTTGTCAAACTTAAAAGAAAAACTTAACCTAACCAAACCAAACCAAAACTGACACATTTGTTTGCTTCATGGGGGTAAAATGTGTATAAGAGTTGTCTCGTGAACACAACAAAGTACAATAATATCCATGTCTGAAGTCCATGGAGAAAAACAAAACGGATACAGGTCTATTTCCCAAGTACATTTACTTTGATACCACTTCGTGGTTGCCTGGGACTGCCCGTGATGAGAGGATAGATATCTGGCAGACCCCTGCCCTTTCTCAAAGCATAATTCATGGTAGGCCATTGATGTGTTATTTTACTTTTTCAATTTTCCTCTCTACATTTCTTTCCATAATTCCACATCTTAATACAAGCTTGCTTTTCCTGTTGCCTTGTGATATTTTGGACATCATCGTTTGGTGTTTAATGTATGTTTTTGAATCCTGGATTTAAAGGAAAATTTGTGAACAAACCTACTCTGGGAGGATAGTGTCTTTCCTATGTGTAGTATATGAAACACCCTGTGACTTCTAAGGGTGTTGCGTACCTTATGCCAAATAGTAAATCAACACTTTGTGAATGTGGCACATTCAACATTCAAACAAGAAAATGGAGGATTTTTTTGAGAGGACAATGCTCTAGATGGCAAAGATCCAGGACCAGTCTGCTTTTGTTTCATCTCTGTAGCCATGGTGTTGCAATGCAATTTTGGAACCTATATTGTCATGTTATGGTTGTAACAACCTCAGCTTGTTCTGGCACCTGACATATTATCTACCTTCACTTATAGCAATTGGATTGTGTGGGGACACAAATTGGTATGTTATGTAGGCACACTGATTTGACATTCTTGGTTAATATATTGCATTTCTGGCATACCCAGTGTGTCAATACAACTTTGAACCTTTGTTGGTATGCTGCACCTTTGCATGATTGCTAAGCTTGCTAATGCATTGCTTTTATGTACATCTATGTAATATTTATTGTCACGAATGAATCAATGACTGAGGAAAATCAATGTTTGCACTCACAAGAGTAATTAGGTAGTGATCTGCATCTTCAGTGGCTGTACTGTGCGCTGGAATGTAAGCATAAAAAGGTAAATGCACTAGGTAGGGCGGCATGTGATAGGGAGCGAAACTGGCCTTTGGAGTCAAGATAGGGTATCCGATTGGCACATTTTTACACCTCTGGGTAGCCCGACACCGGGGCTCTCCAGACATATACAATGTGTAGGGGTAGGCGAAGTGTAGCACGTGGCATGCGCTCAATGTTTGATCGACACCCCTAATTCTGTTTGTGACTGGGGCTTCCTCCGACGAAAAACGCGATCGCCATACATAGATTGGTGCCCGGCTCAGCTCATATCGCACGTGATGGGGAATGTGTGACACCACGTGAAAGCATGCGGTGTTGGTTACCCTTTGGGCACAATTTCAGTGCGATTTGGTCAACAAGCTGCACGTGAGCGACACCGATGTGATGGGAGAACGGGCTGCGCCGAAATCCAACCGACATTGCTCGCGAACCCATGGACAGACCGACACGAAACCGAGACCACGGTGTAGCAGACAATCACCAAGTTCGGCAGTGCAAACACTTTTCACACGTGGTATGTGCACTCGGGGGATAGGTATAGATAGAAGGCTCCTGTTTTCAGCGTTTTTTTCACGATTGGGTCTGATGCTGAAAAAAACATCTAAAAGTGATGTTAGTCTAGCCTAGGGTAGTTTACCCAATTATGGGTTAACTCTTTTGAAGCTCGATTGGGAGGGTAATTGCTTAGATCGATTTCGAACACAAACACATGATAGTAGGGTTGGTGTGCATCAAGTTGTTGTGGTTCTGTGTGTAAATTCAACCAAGCAATACAGATTAGAGATTCAGGGATACTGTATTATGCTGGGAGGCTGCAAGTGCGTTATGTGCTTCCGGTATGGACGGACGAGAGTGAGGACATCGGTACATGATGTACGAAGGAACAATTGCGATGTAATGTGTGCTATCGTCATGTTTGACGAGTTTATGCTGGTGAAAGTTGAGTGTGATGGGTCTTACGACGGTGATGTGTGACGTTCACCTAGTAGGTCCCTGCACGGACAGCAGGCCCATGTCAGCCGAGCGGTCAGTGATGACGACGTCCAGACCGCGGTCCTGGATGGCAGTCATCATGTGGGATCGCACGTGCTCGGCGAAGCCGCCGCCCGCCGCCACGTAGAAGCCGCGGCCCTGTCGGAACCGTCGCACACCACACGCACGTCACAGCCTGGCCTGTCTAGCCCATCGGAACAACAGGAATCGTCACACACCACACGCCGAGTTACAGCCTGCTCGTCTAGCCCATCGGAACAGCAGGAATCGTCACACTTTGCACGTTCAGTCACAGCCTGGCCCGTCTAGCCCGTCGAACAACACTGTCAGTCTGTCCAGTCTGGCCCACCGCGTCACAAAATCTGCGCTGTTGGATGCAGGTAAAAAATGTGCGGGACGCAGAAGCGGATCCATGTGCAGTGTAGACCCCGGATCCGCCACTGGCTGGATGCCACAACCAGGTAGCAGTGCAGTAGCCAGAGGGTCGCATTTTGCCAAATTCCAAATGATATGCATATTTCACACCCAGTCGTTCAAAGTCAATGCCATTTATCCTATTACTTGTAGTTTCATATCATCTCAACTGTCATGATGGAACTGTATATAATCGCAAGTGTATCCTCTAGTTGGTGCCATTTGTGATGTATTTTCATCATTGGTGTCCCAGCTGGTAGCCTGGTATCCCACCAGTCACGATTCAGTGCGTTTAATTCTGGGACGTTACAATTTCCGGTGTGTCTGGTAAAGGCTCTGTCTGCAGGGTCTGGTATTATGCGACCCACACATGAAATGTGCATTTAGATCCCTCTATAATAAAATGCTCTTTTAATATTGGTAAACAGTTATGAATGAATTGGGACTGTATGAAATAATTGCATATGATTAAGTTCGTGAGTTACATTTCATATTGAGAGATATTGTCACTTGTAATTTAAGAAATGCCTGATGCTTGATAGCAAACAATTTGTTCATTGACCGTCCTTGCTTCTCTCGGATTATTCTTGAGACGTGTCTTTATGTTACTGACATACTGTAGGATCATGCACGTTTGGCCAGTGGCGCTGCTATGACTTTCATCAGGCGACCTGGCTCTCGAAACAAAATATCGCTCAATGGAAACGGCTTCCAGCGCGCGAAGAGCTGAAAATGTCTGGTTTGACGTGGTGTCATATTCTTGCTTGGTCCAGTGTATTTTTTTTTGTTCAGAGGGGAAGGCATATCCATCCCCTTGGCTGCGCATCTGCCCAGAAGGAGTACGTACTATTGCTGTCACTAGAGGCGCCAGGGTGACCCAGGAGGGTGCCTAAGTTTGTACTATAGTGTTAGCTACCCAAAACGGCGACTTTATCTTCAGCAGCGGCATCGTGTCGACCACAAAATGTGACTGACTGCGAGAGAGCGCCGACTGGCTCAGGAGGACGCCCGCATTCTCAAAGCACTCAAATGTTCAGAGGGACGGTTCTCACTCGGTGAGTTGATCACTTCTGAGCAACAAAAACCTACGTGTATTGCTCTAGACATACATGAGCCGGCTTACCTTACATAATTCCCTTCAGACAAACATGCTATTAGCATACAGTATTCGCTTTTCTTGAGCTCCTGACATAAGTTATTTGCACGGAAGACAGTGAGCCGGTTAACGTAGCTTTCCCCAACAGGCCTACTGGCACTTAGCCACGGTCGTTAAAAATAGAAAAAAGAGTACATTCTCAAGGCACACAACAGTCCGGAAAGGCATCTATGTTAGCGAGATGGGCGCCTGACCGTCCCTAGCGGGTAGCTATATCATCCGTTTTTCTTAGTATTTCACATATTTTAGCTGGGCGGATAGTCTCGACTGACTGGGTAAACAGCTCGTTCGATTGCATTGACTTTCAATGCGCCCATTGCCGAAGGCATTCATTTGCCCAATGCCTCTATTGCCATGGACGTAAAGGGCGCGTATAAGGCCATATTATCGTCCTGTGATGAGAATAGCTCCTTTCGAGATTGGCGCTCCTGTGGTCTGGTCACCGGGCGCCCTTTGTACTGATCTGGCACACATCCCATGCAGGACCGACGCCATTCGTTTTCTAGGCCCACTGTCTGAATTTTGTTTAATACGCCACGTGACTGATCAATGAATCGACGTGTAGAAACATTCCTAGTGTCAGCATTGTGTAGAAGGAGGAAGAAATGGAGAGAGGGAGAGGGAGGGGGTCATCTCAGCTAGTGTCTCTTCCATACGGAAAGGACTGGAACCAGCACGTCTATTGATCCAGGCCACATGGGCATGCATGGGGCATGCCCATGCACCATACATGCCACATAATCGTTTGTAGGGTTAATGTTCCAATAAATAATCGAAAGACGGGCAGGACTTGGCATAGGTTGTGGCGCACCCTTTGCCGACCTTGTGGTGTGAAAAAGTTGAAGATTACGTGTCAGGTCACTGATCTGTCACTATACTGGCGAAGACAGTGAGATGTCGTTCACGGGAGATAGTTAGCCGCCGCAGGGAAGATGACTAACCGACGCAGGTTCTGTTCCGCAGGTTCCAGGCACAGTCAACCGGTCCGACATCTTGCAACCTTTCATTGTCCAGATGGGAGGAGGGGCTTGTTGCATCCCAGGCTTTCGCAAATAGCGTGTACACGAAGGGAACTAGCGGGCCCAAATTGTTCGCACACCTGCCGGTACATCATTCATTGCAGAACGCTTGGTGTAAAACGTGTTGTCAGGTTAGGTCATGCTACTGGCCCATGACGATTCTTCTGATATCTGCTTCAGCGGATTTCGGCACTTTTCAAGGTTTAGCTTATTAAATGACAGACTATGCAAGCTACCCTCATAAAATACACACTGCAATGTCGCTCATTCCGTTTTAAGTCCATTGCGGGTTTGCGTGATCCTGTGGCATTCACGTGTTCCTGTGCATGCGAAATCAAGTCACGCGGAGTGTAGAAGAGTTGTGGGTTTTTGGATAGCAAACGCATAACTTTGGGCCCTTTCGGGGAACAACGAACGCTGAATTCGAATTGAACACCCCAATTACCATATTCAACCGGTTGAACCAGCTTTCGTGGACAGACATTTGACCGTTACTGACCAGAGGTCATCACAGGCACATGGGGTCAAAGTGGGTTAAGGTGATTCAAGGGTAATTGTGGGTGCTGATTTCGAATGCGGCGTTCACGTTTATCTCACAATACCACAACTTGTTTTGGGTCAAACCTGCATCAAGGTTGCATGGAAAAACGAATGACAGCTTAAGGGACTCCTTGTCATCTTTCCTCAGTGCCCAGTAGGCAATAGATATCAGTTCGGTATATGTGACCTAAAACGGCAGTGCACTGAGACAAATCTAAGTTACAGCACATTATGCAACATTTGCAGTGATCACTCCACATAAATAAGTGAGACAAAGCAACCAATAAGGCTGCGGTTAAGCGAGCATACTCCAGACGAGGTAAATCGTTCTCCAGGCAAGCCTCTCAGAGATTACGTCCAGTCCCAGCGTCCGAATTATAACGTGGGTAGGGGATGGGAGGTGCCTCGTGCAGTCAGCATTATGTGGCGGTCACATGATCATCCAGACAGAACAATATTGGAGCCGACGTTCATTAGGGGAAATAATCTAGCTATGAATGACCAAACATTGTCGTGACCTATATTATGGCATAGCCGTGGAGATCTGCGAAGACTGTGCGCTGCCATGCCCATGTAGTAGCCCAGGACTTAGTTCATGTTGGGGTGACTGGCTGTTTGCTGCTAGCTAGCCGGCTATAACTGCCTGTCGCTTTCCCCGCTCGTCTCTTGCTGCGTGGCTGGCTACCTCCGTACTTAACGGCGGCGCCATCAGTTTAAGTAGGTGGTACCACCGATGTGCGCTTTGGCTTTTTCTGGCTAGCGACCGCGATCGTGAACGCGAGGTGGGTGGGCCGTGGGAGGGGGGGGGGGTAGGGCGACAGATATTTTGGTGTACTTATCTCGGTTGTCAACGATCCCGGGGTTTATCGACAGAGGCACCTGTTTGTTATTGCATGCGTTGCTCTGGGTTTGCGGTCGGAATAGATAATTGGAAATTGTGGATGGTGGATGTGGGCGTATAGCTGGAGGGTGATAATATTTCGATGTTTAATTGTGATTTATGCTGTAGCAAAACTACATTTCCCTTGCCATTTTTGTGGTAAGTATTTGAATGTCTACACGCAATAACCCTCGCGAGTGTTATGATCTGCATGTCGTTGAATAGGGGTCAGGCAATGCTTTCTGCATCACTCAATATGAAAGCCTGATAATAAGTGGTGATCCAGATGGTGAATATGCGTTCATGTAGTCTTTTCAAGTGTTGTTTTTCACCTACAATACTGGAGTAATTTAATCAATGCTTTTTATTGAGCTTTGATGGTTCTCCCCGCTTTAAAACTCCACTCAATGCGCAATCACTTTTTCCTCCTTCCAGCTGAAAGATCGTTGTATTGGTTGCATACTTGTGCAAGATGCAAGACAATGGCAAAATATTGCTGTTGTGAAATATACAAGCCGTTGAGTCTGACAAATGTCCGTTATCCTCCTCTTTTTGGCTCGGCTCCAGTATCCGCCTGACAGCTTTACAGAACCTTCCTCTATAAATGTAGATTACGTCACAACAAATCGATCGCCGTTTGCCGCGATAAACTCGGCTGGTTAGTTTTCCAGATCCTGAGGGGGCACCATGTGCCCTCACCCTCACCCACACCCTCCCTGGCCCAACTACTTCGCGGAATGGCGGGGCCCTCCGGTAATAGGACTGTAACGTTCCGTAACAGCGATGTCGCGTAGCAATGATGTCTGGAGCGGTGCAGTCTGTGGCAGTGATGCCGTTTAGTAGTGGTGTCGTATAGAAGTAATGTCGGTAGCAGTAAAGTTAGTCGGAATAATCTCGAGTAGCAGTAACGCATAGAAGCAATATTGGGAGCAGCAAAGTATGCAGCGGTGATGGCGATTAGCAGGGATGTTGCGAAGAAGTCATGTCAGTAGCAGTAATGTCGCGTATCAATAATGTTGGAAGGTTACCGACATCAGTGTTGGATCTAGGGGAGGTAAAACGGGAACATGCACCCTGAAGATGGCCCGATTTGGAGCAAAATGATCTTTATTCACGTTTTACGGAGACACTAGAAACTTGTGGAAAATAACATTTTAAGTAAAGCTTAGCTCCAGAGCTCATTAAATCCGATGTGTTGTTCACGACTGACGGAAATTATTCTGCTTTAGACCCCAAACTGACCTAAAACCGGTTGGCTGGTTCAGCCATCGTCGCTAGCAGTAGAGTCTGTAGCAATAATATTACATACTAGCAATGTCGCGAAGAAGTAACGCCAGGTGCAGTAAAGTTTGCAACAGTACTGTCGCGCAGAAGTAAAGTCGAGAGCAATGATTTTCGTAACAGTAATGTCGAGAGCAATGATGCTCTTAGCAGTATTGTCGGGAGCAGTGGTGTCCATAACACTAATGTCGCATTTCAGTGGCGTCGATGCCGTTTTGTCGTAAGAGTAAATGCAGAATCACTTTTGGTATGCAATCGATTCAAACGACCGCATGGTCAATTTTGTAATGTAGAGAAGTCTTTTTCTCCACCCCGGAAGGGGGCAACTTCTCTGGCACGTTGATAGTACTAGGGTTTGACCTCAGCGTTGGACGATATTAAGACCCCGGGTATAAATTCAACAGCTCTAAGCCTTCATCTCAGTGCTCTGATCTGCCATCTTGACACGCACCTCCAAAGCCAGCACTTCTATATTATGCAAATTAGTCAACAGAAAAATGGCCACGAAGATGAGACATTAATGGCGCAGCGTGATATAGGCGTTAATAATATAACTGCATCTTGACAGACAGGTGCAACCACTTTCTATCAGAGAACTACATCTCAACAGACGCAGCGACTCTCAGGCAGAGACGTCCCTCGGTACCTTAAATGTGAGGCGACGGCTGGCCAGCCCGGCCAGCCAGCCGCGCCAGCGGTGACGTCTGCTCGCGACGAGCGCTCGGTAGTCAGATAATGAGTGAGGCCGTGCCCTCGCGGCACTTCGGCAGCCTCGCTCGGCCTGGTGTCGACACGTGGGCTGTCTCAGCAAATCACCGCACACTGGTGATCCACAACAATCGGCTGACTGGCAGAGACGTGGTACTGCAGCCTCTGGTCTGGCGACACAGCGCCTGACACAATAGCGACACTCAGTCACATCATCGCATGACAGCTGGCATCTAACATCTAACGACGGCGCCGGGGCGCCGGGGTACCGAGGTTGCAGTGGCGACGGGGCGCGCCGGTCGGATAGGGGAGGGGTTTGGTATCGAGGTCACAGCTCCGGCGGCGAGATGTCTGCCGGTAAGGGGAGGGGATGGTGCAAGGTACAATGATCGACCTCGACTGGAGCGGTGGCTTGCCTAGTCAGCCGACAGGCGGGCGACAGGTATGTCGGATAGACGCAGGGTAGGTGCCGGAAACTTGTCGCGCCAGTCGAACTGTGGGGAGGGGGCTAAATTTATGGAATTAAGATGCCCCAAAACCAACTTTGTTACAGTAAGCATCGGGCTTAACGGATGCTTCGTCAACGCCAACCCGGCACCACCATTTCTGTCAACAATGCCATGGCGCCATCTGTCTGGAGCCGCACCAGCTCGATAGAGTCGCGTCGCCAAATTTGGTGACGGCGGCAGCAACGGCAGCTCTAATGGTGTTTGGCAAATCGGCTACAACCAGTGGGTCAGTACTGATCGACGCAGGCTGGTTGATACAATTTGGCCAACGGATGATTTCGTCATCATGCTAAGCCAAATCATAATCCGGTTAACCAAGCATCAATATATTTTTTACAACCAAAGTTGCGCTTTCAGCTATCTTGGAGATTCAGTTTCCCCGAAGAGTTGTCGGCAATTTCTCAGATAGCTATTCGTTTATTGTACAAAATATCCGGGCTTCCATTAGGACCCAAGCCATAGTGTACCCGCTTGTCACTTACTGGCGAGAGGGCGACACAGCTGCCACCAAAGATTCTGTTCCATATTGGACGCCGTAAAGCATAATGCCGACACGGTGCATACTTTAGAGGCCAATTATATGGCCTCAGCCCTGCAGCTGCGCATCTCAGGCTTTGGCACAATTCATTAATCTTCTGACAATTGTGTGGCTCAATATAAAAACCGAGTTAAATCCGCGAACATTTGGCTTCACCACCATGACTTAGATCTGAACTGTGATCAGCGCTTCTTTGCGACACCGCATGGGAAGAATGCCTCTGATGGCATTGAGAGGACGGCCCAGGGTACTACGGCTAATAAATTCTGATCCGTCCATACCGCAAGCAAATTTTTGCGGCACAAGTGATGTTCGGATTTATTGCAAACAACTATATTTCCAGTCACCCATTTTATCTTTGTTAGCAAAGATAAAGTGTTCGAGTTCATCGAGACCCTCCAGGGACGCTTCTCAAAGTCGTCGACTGTGAAAGGAAGCACGGGTTTGCACAAGTTTTCTCCTGTCGATTTGCATACATGGACAGGGCAGCATATGAAGCATATGAAGTATCGGGAAGCGCGGGTCGCGAATGCGAGTACATACAAGATGTAGAATAATGAACTGGTGGACCATGTTGTTATATTACATGTTATGTAACATGCATGTGCATACTAGTTGTTACCGTGCAACAACAATCCATGTGTCAGTGTTATGTGGTGAGTGCAATGTATGAAATGCATTGGGTCGTTGTGACATATATACGTGTGTAAAAAGAGGATGTGGTTTTAAAATAAATCGTGTGCAGTTCAAACCATTCAACGAGACTAGACGAGCTGAATGATACCCTGCTACGTGTACTCTCGTGTGACGTGTTTGAAATGTGAAATCGATACATAACGGCTTGACGTCCAAACACTTGAAGCAATTATTGAAAAAACAAAAATATTACATTTATAGAAAATACATGCTCCAAAAAATGTCCGCATCCAAATGGATTTTACTGTGGATAATTCCGAAACAAGACAATATTTTCACAGCCATCATCTCAACGTCAGGTCATGTGACTTAAAGTCGCGATACCACGGGGCCAAAATTCGAAACATTAAAGGTATAAACCAGCTGAAATATTGTTTATTTATTTATTTATTTATTTATTTCACAATACATGCCCTCCACGTATAGTGGCTATTATGGACAGTCTGGGTATAACTCACAGATATTTACAAAGAAAGGATAGAATTGTGGTCAATAGTGGGATCACATGCGCAACAAACATTCATACACCAACATAATACAATACCCAAATCACTCTCTGCACTACACACACCGTGCTTGCAACACGAGCTAGTTTAATTTAGCGTGCATTGCGGAGCTATTGCTTAGTTTAATGTAAGCTCCGCAATGCATATTGCTATACTACTAAATTATGTTCCATGGAGATATAACGCGCGAAAGATAGCAATACACCGTGATCTCACGAAATTATCGGAGGACATAACTACTTCAGCGTTCATCCAATTGAGCTGCAACTTGCACAGCTCGAATCGGAGCATTAGATAATCATATATGCCTGTCAAAAAAAAATATTGAGAGAAGGGCTGTTACCCCTCCCCCCCGATCAAAATGTCATGGAACGCCCGAGGTTCGTCACCAGAATATCGTACCAGGGGATCAGTATGGCCTTTTGCAGACTTCCTGCTGGGAGCGTCACCAGGATGTTATGTCTAGGATCAGTCGGAAAGTCAGCATGCTGTTTCGCGTATACATTTTTCCAGGTGCGTCACCAGGATGAGTGCCAAGAGGCCTCCAACGGCTACTGGCCATAGGCGTCACCAGGATGTCTAGCGAAGGGGTAAGCATGCTCTGATGGCACATACTTCTGGGAAGGAGTGTCGTCAGGATGTTGTGCCAGGGGAAACAACAAAAAAGCAGGCAGAACTGGAAATAAATGGATCAGTGGTCATGATACAGAGATAAGTATAGACTGTCCCACCAGAGAATCACCTGTCCAATCACAGTGCCACTTGTCCCACCACAGGTTGTTATCCCACTAGAGACCTGCATGGCCCATCATACGGTCCAGTGTCTCATCAGGGAGTCGTTTCTCCGATATGGTCAGCCGCCTCACCAGAAAGTCGTTCAGTTTCGTTACGGGGTCACCTGTGCCACCGGAGCTGTCTGTCCGATTACAAGGTCATTTGTCCCATTACAGAGTTAGCTGTGCCATCACAAGACCACCTGTCTCGTCCACGGACCACCAGTCCTATTACAGGGACCCATGCTACACCAGTGTTTGTGTCACTAGAAAGTGTCCTTCACATCACATCGTCAACTGCCCTACTAGTTGTCGCTTTTGCCATCAAATGACCTGCAGTTCCACCAGACATTCGCTGAAATCATCACAAGGAAACTGACCCACCAGACAGTTGCTTTCCCAGTCAGAGGGTCAGCTGTCCTACCAAAGCTGCTTGTTCCATCACAAGGTAAACTGTCCCACCAAAGCTGCTTGTTCCACCACAGGGTCAATTGTCCCACAAGAGCTGTTTGCACCATCACAAGGTAAATTGTCCCATTAGAGCTGCTTGTTCCATCACAGGGTAAACTGTCCCACCAAAGCTGCTTGTTCCACCACAGGATCAATTGTCCCACAAGAGCTGTTTGACCCATCACAGGGTCAATTGTCCCATAAGAGCTGCTTGTTCCATCACAGGGTAAACTGTCCCACCAAAGCCGCTTCTTCCTCCACCGGGTCAATTGTCCCACAAGAGCTGTTTGCCCCATCACAGGGTCAATTGTCCAATAAGAGCTGCTTGTTCCATCACAGGGTAAACTGTCCCACCAAAGCTGCTTGTTCCACCACAGGGTCAATTGTCTCACAAGAGCTGTTTGCACCATCACAAGGTCCATTATCCCATAAGAGTTGCTTGTTCCATCACAGGGTCAACTGTTCCACCAAAGCTGCTTGTTCCACCACAGGGTCCGTTGTCCCACAAGAGCTGTTTGC
Source organism: Ashinkailepas kermadecensis (assembly GCA_034440615.1). Lineage (NCBI taxonomy): Eukaryota > Metazoa > Arthropoda > Thecostraca > Neolepadidae > Ashinkailepas > Ashinkailepas kermadecensis. Next base: position 7,392 of record JAOTOM010004287.1, on the reverse strand, counting down.
ACAATCACAGGATAGACAGCCCTATCATCGTGTCATCTGTCCCATTAGAGTGCTACCTATCCCATTCCGGCGTCACCTGTTCCACCAGAGTCACCTATTCCGCTGCAGGGTCAACCGCGACATCACAGCCGCTTGTCTCAGCACAGGGTCAACTTTTCAATCATAGGCCATCTGCACCTGCTCCATGATTATTGTATGACCAGGAGTCTCTGAAAGAAGGGCATGGTGACCTTCAACACGACATTCAAATGATGCCTCTGGCAAGAGGGGCATCCTCATCATCTGACACCACAGTCCGGTTCTCACAGCTCCTTGTCAGAGGTCCGTACCACAACGTTCGCTAGATATCTTGGTGACGTCCATGGTCAGAAGCCTTTCGAGGTATCTTGGCACACACCTGGTGACGCTCATGCTGTGTGAAAGGGTTCATCGAAGGTTCATTCTAACGTTCACCGAAGGGCAACAAGGACAGACGCCATAAGCGTAATGTTTTCATCTCTATGTAATGTGCTTACGGTATTCTGCAGCAGCTTTCCTTTAAATTCGAAAGCAGGTGCTATCGATCGCGTCGTCCTATTCTGCAGCCAGCAACAATATAACGCCCGAGTCGCACATGCCGAAGGCGCGAGCATAGTGACGATGAGGACTGACCTGGAAGGCCGGGTCGCAAGTACGTCCCTCTCCTGGCTGAAGCACGCTCACGGTGAGATCGGATTCGATACCGCCGCGATTGTTGAGCATACAGGTGTACACTGAAACACACAGAAGCACTTGCTGAATACTCGCTCAGTGCAGGAACTCTGCACAGACTTGGCAGTACGTGCAAACACCACATGGCGCGCGAGCCTCGCGTGGGATGATATGCCTTCGCTTGATACTGAATATCAATGGATGCAGATGCTGGGGAGAATTCCATGACAACTAGCGGTACTTAAGTGTCACCAATGCCTGCTAATTAATACTATCCTGTAGTCCTGGACGCTCACGTTTTCTTTCCAGGCTGCTTCAGGCCAACACCTACTGCACATATATATATATATACATATATATATATATATATATATATATATATATATATATATATATATATATATATATATATATATATATATATATATATATATATATATATGCATTAGGGGCCAGGATAGTGCATTCAGCGAGCATCTATTCTCACATGCGAAAGTCCAATATGCTCCGCCAATTGTTCTTGAAACACACACACATGCACACACCGTATCAGCAGTCGGTCCGGAGGGCGTTCACCACCCGCTACACACCTCCGTTCACCAGCCACTATACACCCCGTTCACAATTTTTATCTTCACCATAGGGCTATTGCCCTGCCAGGGAGGACTGTAGCTGTTATCGGGGTGGAGAGCGGGCTACTTTTCCCAGATGCTATTGACTTCCATGCAAAAACTGAGCTTTCCAGCGGAGCACAGGCTGGATGGGTACAAGCTAGGATTGAGAAACGGCTATGCCATTCATGATAAACTTGCCAATATTTAGTCAAGCGTAGCTCTTTAATGGTATAAATATATTTGTTTCCTCCATTACTTAGATCAATTCTGTATGACAGGTGTGAGCTGGAATGTCAGCTTTACATTGATTATGCACAACCTACTGCCATGCTAGAAAATATAAGTTCGAACCTACCTACAGATCCCTCAGGCTTCTGCAAGTCGTTCGAGAAAATCCAATCGACGGCGGCCTGGGCATCTGATCCAGTCACGAAGTACTTAGCGAAGTAGCTCATGTTGAAAACAGCAGCAGCCGAACGGCAGGCCAGGCACTCGTGACGAATCTTAAAATAGCCCAGGAGCACGACATCATGCATCCACAGACATGACGGGGTCACGAGATCAAGTATTCACAGACATGACGGGGTCACGAGATCAAGTATCTACAGACGTAACGGGATCACGAGATCAAGCATCTGCAGACATGATGGGGTCACGAAATAAATCATCTGCAGACATGATGGTGTCACGAGATCAAGCATCTGCAGATATGATGGGGTCACGAGAAGAATCATTTGCAGATATGATGGGGTCAAGAGATCAAGCATCTGCAGACATAACGGGGTCACAAGATCATCGGCTTAAAAATACGGCGTAGTCGCGGGGTAATAGTCTTGAAAAAAACCGGAAAGAACTCCAGATCGTGGATCTGAAGGTACGTTGGGGTGAAAAGATCATGGAGCGAAGGAAAGGGTGGCCTCCTCGTGTGCTCGTGTGATGGCTCTTTAGCATTGATCAGATGGCATGCATCTAACCATCGCAGTAAATAAAAATTGTGTGCTCTCGCAGTGCGGGGGATCACCTTCGAGAGCTTGAGTCCACATCTCCCACCACTAACTGTTCTGTTAGGCTCGATAGAACAATGGGGTAGTCCAGGAATAAGATGCTCGTCTCCCAACCGGAAGGCTGTGGGTTCGAGTTCCACATGTCGCTGCTTTTCGTCCGCGACCAATCGACGTGAGATATTGGTGCCGTTACATGACCACAACAGTCGGAACTTCGTACGAAACCACTAACCCACCAAGCGTATAGTCGACCTTTCAGGTCAGGTCAAATCGACTAAGGTCCATTGGTACGGTCATGCACCCGACATTTTTCAGACTTCTCAGTCGTAGTTCCCAGACCTTGGTCGACGGTCGTGAAACAAATATTGTTTTGTGGTTCAAAATCGGTGATATGTAAATGAAGATCTAGCTATCACCATGTCGCCATCGGTCAAATTAAGGTCACTACGAGCAAATTCATCATGAAAAATTACAGTTGACGATTACAACAAAACGTATGTTCCGATAACACCAATGCAGAGCCAAGTGTATCCTCTGTTGGAGCATGACCAAGCAAGCTGGAACTGTTTTAAAATTAATTTCCCCAAAACGTGAAAAGCATCAGAAGTTTTCAACCACAATGCAGAGACGCCACCGCCATCTCGTAACGTCGAGCGTAAAAACGCACCCTTGTAAGGCTTGATTGAGCCATTCTGAGTTGGCTATATTCCAAAGGTTAGCCTCCACAACGCCTAAGATGCGCAATCGCACGCGCTGGGAAAGATTTGACACCATTCGTGACCTGGCCTTCGTGACCTGGCCAGATATTTACTTGCGAGTTTCAACAGTATTCAGGGCTATAATTCCTCATTACATCCATGCCATTATTATGACAAATATCAATTAGTCTTACAAGTTTGCATAACATTTGCTAAGCATAGGTCGCCGTTTGACCTGATAACCAGACTCGAAGTCACCTTGTACTTTTTAAGTTGATGTTTGTTATGCACAGGTGTTGAAAGTTTGGCACCATTGTCTATGGTCATTGCATGACATGTTTAAATTGTGGTCTAAGAACATGATTGAGAGGAGGTCGTAAACTAACATTCACCTGCCTTACCTACGTGACCGTAATAAACCAGAGATCCATTTTTCGCACACGGCTGCTCATCTATGATAGCAAGGTATGCATCATTTAAAAACGATATCTGAACCGATTCAAGGGTTATCTCAGAAAACGTTAGGGAAGGGGTGGGTCAAAAGGACCCACTGCGAGAGTTAAAGAGAAAATACGTCGTGCCTGGACACCAGTGATAGGAGGGGCGAGTAGTCTGGGGGTAAAGTGCCCGTCTGTCAACCGAAAGATTGTGGGTTTGAGTTCCACCTGTCGCTGCTCTTCGCCCGCGACCAATCGGCGTGATCGATTGGTGTCGCTATATAGCATAATAGTTGACACGTCGTAAACCAATAGCAACCACCACCAGTGATACAGATAATTCAAAATGAGTACAAGGCATTCTCATTCTCCACAGCATCAGCTGCACAGCGAAGCTTCGTGAGGCATCGATGACGCGATGTTCTCCACCTTACTGTCGAACCCACCACGTCATGATGTTCCGGAAAATCGAAGGAGTACTCTTTCCGGAGGTTGTCTTCGTACGCATGGGTGTCGTGACGTGCAACCCCGTAGGCTCCGTACCAATCGTACGACAGCACCGGGGTCGGAGATTGGTGTTTGCTGAACCATCCAGGCCGCTCCCATCCCTGGCGCTCCTGGTACTGGCATCCGCCGTTCAGCAGCTCCTGCGTGCAGGTGGACACGGTGGAAACACATTGGTGTTGGTTGAACCAACCAGGCCGCTCCCACCCCTGGCGTTCCTGGCACTGGCATCGGCCGTTCAGCAGCTCCTGCGTGCAGGTGGGCACTGGATGACGGATTTCGTTGTCCTTCGCAACAGGGGTGACAGTGTTTTACAGACTGTACACATCTGGGGGAAGTCAGATAGTTTCATCTACTTCATGTGGGCGGAACGATCAATTAGTTCGATGTGGGTTGGGGCTGAAAGTGCTCCTTCCACCTTGATTTTTGTGCAGTTCCTGAACGCTTGGAGCGAGTACCGTGACACTGGGTGACTATTCCGAACTATGGTTTCTACATAGCTTGCTTAGCTTTGTACTTTGCTCAGCATCAGGTTCAGGAGAGTGTTGGAAGGTATGATCGAAAAATGTTCTGGTCTTTGTCACTCCATAACATGCTCGGCTTCTAGTCTATAACTTGGAAGGTATTTCACCGCTCCTCGCGAGGCGTGGAAGGCAATGACGAAAGAATATTAGCTGATGACTTGCATAGGTTGTGGTGCTTGGGCTTATGAGATGGACGTCAGGGGTGGGGAAGAAATTGGGGTTATAAGGTTTACTACTGAAGGTGACGCAATTTGTGATACTGCTTAATTATAGACCTACATGAAAAATTGTGAGATATTCGAGAATGCATCAAATATTTTCAAAATATGCTTTGGTCAAGAGCGGCTCCATGCAACCATTTGTGGAGAATCATGAGGAGAGACAATTGTCTTCCTTTTGCGTCGTTTAATTGACTTGAGACATCAATGGAAAATGTTGTAGCACCTATTATAAAACTATTGTGGGGATCATCTGTAAACTTGGAATTTTCACTGTTACCAGGAGTGGTTGCATAGTCCGTGAGATGATGGTCATGCTGGAATTTCCGGGTACATGTAATGATTGGAATTCAGTTACTTTATACTTTTACAAAAGCATGCAGAGAATATTCGAAAAATGTTCTGAAAATCTCGAAACAATATTTTGACAAGAGGCGGTTCCAGGCGAGTTGTTCGAGAGGCATGCCTTTATTGAAGTCTATTCATTCATGCAGTTCTTCATCATCCACGTCGAAAATAAGTCTTACTAGGCGTTTACGTGAAATCCGACTAGTTGGAAGCTATTTTGGTCGTCGCTGCTGCTTCCAGATACGACTGCACAAGCACTGAGGTATATTTTCCCGACTTCATATCCGGGTGCAAACAAAAATGAGGCATCTGAGATTCTGGGCAGAAGGTTGAGCATATTTCAAAAGTACTTAGTCTTGTCAAAGGCTTTTGTAAGGAAGGTTTGGGGCTATGATGTTCATTTTGGAACTTAGCTAGCTTAGCCCGCGCTATATACCGCAAACTGCTCGGGTAGGACCAATATTCGCGTCTCTGACTTCGCCTGTGATTCAATTTTATCAAGGAATCGGTTTTTTATATAGATTACCGAAGTGAGGAATAGATGTATTCCTCATTTGCAACACTCAATATTATGGACACTTCGCATCATGATGTTCATCAACCTGACTCGTTTTCTTTTTTGCTTCGCTGATTCCTCCATCATTAAGGTATGCCATTGGCACGTCACGTGGCTTCCAGGTCATTAATTTCACTCAGGCAACAATATGTGAAAAATCGGGGACATGACCGGAAAAGAGAATATCTTACAATCATTCTTCATTTATACGACATGGACGCCCCTATGACTTTTGAAGCTCAATTTATTCTCACTTGAACCGAAAGATCGCTTCATTGGCCGCATAGCGGTATAAGATATGACACACCCGGTGGTGAAATAGAGAAGCAATGGGGTCGTGAAAAAATGCCCCGATTTTCTCTTGTGTCCTGGCTGGTGTATCCGTTGCTGGGCTGCCACTTTCCGAGCGAAAATTTACCGGTCTGCCAGTGTCATGGTTGGTCTGCCAGTGAGAGGGATGGAGGTTGGCCCGCCAGTGATAGGGATGGAGATTGAGATTGAGATGTAGATGGAGACCAAAATGGAGATGGAGATGGAGATGGAAAGGCAAATGGAGATATATAGAGATATATAAATATATATAGAGAGAGAGAGAGAGAGAGAGAGAGAGAGGAGAGAGAGAGAGAGAGAGAGAGAGAGAGAGAGAGAGAGAGAGAGAGAGAGAGAGAGAGAGAGAGAGAGAGAGAGAGAGAGAGAGAGAGAGAGAGAGAGAGAGAGAGAGAGAGAGAGAGAGAGAGAGAGAGAGAGAGAGAGAGAGAGAGAGAGAGAGAGAGAGAGAGAGAGAGAGAGAGAGAGAGAGAGAGAGAGAGAGAGAGAGAGAGAGAGAGAGACAGAGGGGGGAGAAGGGGGACGCTGCAACGAACAGCCGACGTCATTGACGTGCCTAATAGGTATACGTGTCATGTTTGCATCGTGATTGGTTGAACTGATAACGAATGTCTTAATGACTCGTAAATGGTCCTTTGCTAGCCTGAGACACTTCTCAGGCACATTCTGAGTAACAAGCAATGCTATCATTACGACTTATAAAAGTATCTCTATTTCCGGGGCAATAGGTCCTTGAAATCACAAGATGTGTATGGAGGTCTGACACATGGTAGTACGATCTTCAGGACAGCCGAACTGTGCTAATGGTCTCACGCCCCATGTGTCTCCACTACCCAACCTGTGTAAAGACTGACCATGTGATTCTGCACGAAAACCTGGGAATAGCCGGACCGCTTTTTCATTCTTTTTTTATGTGGCTGTCTGCGGCGCTTGCCTAAACAAACACACGTTAATTAATAACGGACCATTCTGAGGCACGTGATCAAAAATATGTCGCAGCGTTACAAAAGTGAATAGCTTTTTGATAATTTACATGTAAACACACAACAATTTCATATTCGCGAAGCATTTGTTGCTTTCTACATAATTTCAGTCCGGCTGGATCACCGGAACCCACGTAGTCAGCCCCATGGGGTTATTACTGGCCTCTGACGTGGTCAGAGATATGGTGAAGCGGCCTTTTACGCAACTAGAAGTATTGGAAGATTCTGCACAACTGAAATCGTTAAGTTCGCATCATACCTACTTCAGTTCCAAAATCACTAGGACTCCTGCATTGGGCATGCACAATGTTAGTTGACTGAAGAAATGCGATCAATTCAAATATTCAGGAAAAGCACAGCGGCATTGTCTTTAATTGGCCAAACTGGATCTAGTTTATGCCGCATGGATGAGGGTGATGGTCGGCCGATCAAGCCGTTGGGTGTTGGCGTCGACTGGAGGAGTTGCTCACTTGAACTATCAAATATCAC